>WHYT01015036.1:307548-347032 GCA_009806455.1 Tetrax tetrax | reverse complement strand
GTTTATGGGAGGAAAAAAAAAAAAAAAAAAAAAAAAAAAAGTGGCTTACGGAGAGGTATGATGTCACTCAGATCACAGCCTATTTCTGGAACTAAGCTGTGAAACCCATGGTACATTTTGACACATAAATGTTGCCAAGTGAAACTGATAATATATAATTGTTAATATGGTCACAGCCAACTGTTTCTCAGATAAGGAGTTAAACTCTTCTGTGCAATATAGTATTTGTGGAACGTAGCACCTAGTCGGTTCCATGCTTTCATTGGCTCTGGGATTACTTCCTATCATATTTAAATAAAAAGACTAGATTATTGGGTACCATAAGAACAATGGATTGCTTAATGGTCTTGCGGCATTTATCTTAAGTCAATACAAAAGTTTTGAGTTCCTAAGCCTATGTCAAGGGCAGTGAAACAAGGGCTGCATTCAGTGAATTAGTCATTTGTTTATTTTTTAATGCACATTTAAGTATCCTATTTTGGGGACTCAGATATACTTAGATGATTCAGTTAAATACAGATTAATTTTCAAAAAAAATTATGTCTGTCTGAGGAACAAAATCTGATAGAAAATATTAAGGGTTATTATGTGCAATTTGTTCTAGATAAGAGTAACGATCAAACAACTTCCTTGTCTCTTTGCCGTAGCACAAATTCCCCTGTGACAGAGGTCTATATTGTATAGCATCCTTCATAGCAACTTTGTTCCTAAACGCTTGACAGGGCTCCATAATATAATTATAGTGTTATTAAGAGCAAATAATACCAGAAAAAAAGAGATACTCTAGAAGTGCAGATATGGAAAGGAAGGTATAGGTTCAGATACGAAACAGAGAGAGGCTGTAGCCCAGAGACATATGAAAACTGCTGAAAGGGGCTCAGAACACAGAGGCAAAGAATGAATGCCAGGACTCAAGGTGTGCAGGGAACAAGTGAGGAACTGCAGGGTGAAGCCTGGGCTTGAAAAGGAAGTGGAGCGTTTCAGACACCTGCAAAAACACAGACAGGCCAGAGTTTAAGAGATATTTAGGTGACCACTTAGGAGTTTCAAGGAATCAGAAGTCTCCCTGGATCTTAGACTCTTATGTGCTCCTCAAAGGCTCATAATGTCCTTCTTTCCATCTTTACAGACAGACACTTTTAAGTATAAAGTTATAAAAACTTATAGCATTCCATTTTTAAAATTGTTTATTTCTAATCCTTATCTTCTGAAATTTCTGATTAAAATGAAATAAAATTAATTTTTTCTCCTGGTCTGAAGTGGATCACTGCAATTCATTTGCAGCTATGGCTGATTTACTCCACTGTAGAAAGAAAAATAGGTCCCTGGTTGAGTGTTTCCTTCAGACACAGAATAACGTCTTTACTGCTGGCCCTTCCCTCTCCCAGTGTGACAATGGAGTTAGGATTTTGGCCACAAACACACTGTGCTCCTGACTTTGATAGTGTCTGAAGGTCCATGAACAGTTCAGGCGGGAGCAATTTATGTTGGTATTATTCCCATTTCCTCAAAAATTACTTTTCTGCAATGATATAAAGGCAGCTGCACAGAGGTGATGCTGTGTTGCCAATGGAGTAGGGTGCAGGGGTCATCGGAGGCTGGGGCTCCATGGCCAGACCCACGCGGGAGGACGGTAGTGCCTGTGCAGTGCTCCCTCAGCTACGCTGCATTTTGCTGGATGCTTGCTTGGCTTGCAGCACCAACTCACCGTGTTCACATGTCTTTAACACACAATCTCCCTGTGATGGAAAGTGATCTGATGGCGTGATCAGTGAGCTCCATCAAACCATGTTGCATGTAGTTAAGGAAAGCATATCTAAGAAAGAACCGTTTATACCTCCTTGAGTCCAGTGCATCCTCCCAGCATGTCTCTTCACCTTACCCAGTAATGCCTGCAGGAGAGCTTGCCTTTCTTCTTTCCCCTGCTTAAGATACAATATCACACCCTTTTACTAAACTAGCAGGTAAGCTTGGACTCTGTTGTCCTCTGATTCCCTGCCTTGAGCCAGAGCTTTGAATTATTTTTCTATTGTACACTGATTTATCTTTTGCTTTCCCAAATAATGGGTCAGGGGCTGAATGGGAGCATGGAAGTGGGCTGCCAGAAGACATTTATATAGATTGGTTTTCCTTACCGAACACAGAACACGATTTCCAGAAGATTCAGTATTGCTGCCAACTCAGCATCAGATCAATCCTAACCTTTACTGCACATCAAGCAGCCGTTGACCAGCTAACACCAGAGTGCAGTCTTGCCTGCAGAAGCTTGAATTTCTGTGTAATTGGTTCCCATGTTACTGAACTTACCAAGTCAAATTACCTCCCCTTGCCTTAGCAGGCACCTTTCCATTGTCACGATACTGACTCTGACAACCACGTGTCTCCCTTTTGATAAGACCTGGAGGACCAAGCTCATCCACTTGCATTCTTGGGCCTCCGGTCTCCTACTAGTTGGAGACCACAAGTTTAGGAGACTGGTTGCAGGCCTCCAAGTGCTAAGCCCATAGGAAATGCTTATTTCAAAGACTTGGGTAGAAGTTAGGCCAGATGAAGGCAGACCTTATTAGAGGAAGAAGGGTATGGTCATTTGGCAAGCTTTATTTATTTATTGGTTGAGGAGGTTTGGCTGGGGACAACACAGCTAATGTTGCAAAGCAGAGATGGAAAACTTGCGTTTATGCCCTGAATATCAACTGTTCATGTCAGTTGTGGGAATCATAACATTTGTGGAAACAGGTGCTTGTTCGCTCCAGTGTTCACAGAAGGACTCTCTTCCCTACAATAACCTCCGTTTTCAGTGAAAAGGCTATTTGTACATAAATAACTGCTATGCATGTTTCAGATTCCTAATGTCTATGAAGTTTCAATTACCCACTAAAGGAGGGGGGGGCGGGAAAGAGTATCATGTGACCGATTCATTTAAGAAATTATATGGCTCCTCGACACTTGGGGATCTGTGTGTAGCTGGCCCTGCTACGCTTGTTTCCCTCTCATTATTAACTTCTTTGTACAGATGGGGACCTGAGAAGTGAAAAGATGAAATGCTGTATGACAGCCAAGCAGGAAAACCATGGTCGAGTCATGGAGACAACTCACATTTCCTGAGGAATAAATGCTCAGAGCCATTTCTAGGTGACAGAGGAACAGGACAGGGAAAACCTTAGCAGGCCATGGAAAGTCAGAGATAAGGGAAACATCTTGAGGGCTGGTGTAAAGGTAATGTGAACCGGTCTCACTGTGTGATTAAACAATTCCCATCAGTGGCAGTGTCAGAAACAGAAAACATGTGGGCATTTCTTCCATTCCTCAGCCCTCGGCAGCCTGCTCTCTTCAGTACTTCTCGAGAGCCCCACCTCCCTCTGAGGCATTTGCAAAGTTCATGAAAATCAGTAGGAATTAAGGTTGATTACATTAGCCTTGCGAGCACAACAGGTAATCGATGTTGGAGGGCAGGAAAAAAAAACAAGAAGGAAACGGCAAAAAAAAGCAATCCCAAATATCAGTCTTCCCTCTACCTTTGCTCCCCCATCTCCTGAGGTGCCTGGTGGCCATTGTGGCAGTGGGCACCATGGATTCAGGATTTATCACCTCTAGAAGGGTGGGAACCAGGATCAGCAGCAATGGCTCTCCAGGGTGGGATTTGTCTTGGATAGAGAATAAGTTTCTGCTTTGGCAGTGATTGATCCATCTGACATGCTTCTCCCCCATCCCCACGTCTCCACCCTCTTACTCTATCAGGAGCTGATTCTGTGTTCATAGCCTAAAAAATGGGTGAAGGTCACAAGAAGGGAGAAGACAGGAGCTGAGGCCACTTCCCAAGTCTCACCCACAACCTGGCTGCAAATCTCTTCCACGTGTCAGGGCAGGCTCTGGTGCTTCAGTTCAAAGGCAATGTCAGCTGAGCACAGGTTTCTTTTCCACAGAAGTGTGGTGTTCTCACTGCTTTCTTGTGGTTACGGATGGTGAAGGAGAAAATAATTCGATAAGTCTGCAGAATGTTTTTATTGTCATGTCAACAAAATATTTTCTGCCTCCACAGACTGTGGAAGTACTTAGCATGCAGCATCCATCCAGTTTTGGAAGACACTTGAAAACCACCGACAGAATCTCACTATTCCTTTTTTTAGCTACATAATGAAAAAGCAAACAAGAAATACGCTGCTTCCCAAAACGAACTAATTTTTTTTTTCTGAAGCAATTTAATTTTTTAGCTTTGATCTGATACCAGAACCCAAAGGACTTACTTGCTGTTTCTAAATAATGAGTCTAATGTTTATGCTCTGAGCCTGAACTTTTCTGGTTTTGGAAAAAATGTGACTTTACATAAAAGTCCTTTGATTAAAAGATCTGCAGTCAGAGGAGTTTTCGATACAATAATGAAAAGGCCTTTCAGATCGCTAACTCGAACACTGCTCAGCATGATATTACTCAAGAAGGGGAGAAGCTGACAGAACAATCACACTATTAGTCTTTGCTTTGCCAAGTGTTGTGTTAGTCATATTCCTGCTCAAATCTCCCAGAAGTGCCTAAGAGAAGCCTTACATTGCATGGAGCCATGCATGCCTGATAAACCCACCCTTACGTGGGTGGTCTGGCGCACTGGCTCTCTCCTTTTATTGTTTTTTAACTCTGTTTCATGGAGGCGTTAGAAGGTGATTGCTATACAGAGGGAAAGTGCTTGGAGGAGAAACAGAGGATATTTCCTCTTGCTATGGTCCAAATTACCCTGCAGCAGGGATGGTACCTACAGGAGGCTACGGCAGGCTTTTCCTCCAAGCAGGGTCACAGTACAAAACACAGCACTTTCTTGCTTATGCAGTGAGGATGCCATCCCCTGCCTCATCGGAGCGTGCAGGTGTTGGACAAAAGGGCTGCTGGGCCGCCACCTTTCCCCAGGCACTGGGAGCACCCGACACCTGGGCTCACCCCAGCTCTCGCCGTGTCGCTGCGAAGGCCACCCCACTGCCCCAGTCCCCACTTTCTTAGACGTGGGATGGAAAGAGCAACTTTTGCCCCTGCTCAGTATGTTGAAGTTTGGAAGCTGAATGCCTGTGTTATTTATGCAGAACTGACACATCTCTTTGTCCTGAGCCATGTGGCCCAGATTCCAGCCCTTGTATCTACAAAACATTACTCATGTGCGCGCTCCTCTTTCAAGTCCTTGATTCCGACGGGATTACTCACATGTGCACGCATACCGCCACTGTGCCTGAGCGCAGCTCACGTCTCTGCAGAGCAGGGGCAAATCCTGCTGCTTTCAGCTGATTTACACCAATGTGCCAGAGATAAAAATCTGAAACAGGAGCAGCTTGCTGGGAAAGGAAAGATCAACCTGATCTCTTTCTCCTCCCTATTCTCCTCCCATGCTTCCCATCTCCTCTCTCACCAGGGCAGTCTGCGGGATGGTTTGCTCCGCTGTACCCGGGCACTGCTGCATATGAGTGGTTAAAACGAGAAGGCACTTTGGTTTTGGAGATTTACTGCTTTCCTCCTGCTATATTTGTAAAGCTCATTGTTACAGTCAGCCATCCCCACCCCTGCAGCTGTCTGTACATTTTTTTCTCTGGTTCTAGAGTTGTACTTTACTGAGGAAATCATAATTATTAAAACACACAAGGTCACGCTCTAGATGAACTTGGAAACCGTTCAAATATGTTTTGGGTTTGAAACTATTTAGTAGCTATGGCCAAGTGCTGAGTTCATAACAAAAGAATGGTTAATTTCACACTTCAGATAACATTTCCCCCAGAAAGTGGTAAAGCTTGTTGGTACAGAATTATTAAAGGTCGAAAAGACTGGAGACACATAATCAGTCACTACTCCCCATAATTAGATATTAAAGGCAGGCTCAGAGAGGGGGCAGAGCAGTTCCCCCTGAATGAGCTAGTGTCTGCCCTTTACATTTAAATCACTGTTTTAAACTTTTTCACATTCAGGAAGGCACTGCAATTTTGTGGACATCTAACGTGGGACATCTGGAGAGCCACCCCATAAGAGGCTCTTCTCCCTCTGCCACAGATGATGCAGCTCTGGTTGGATGTCACTGGACAACATCATCAGGCCACCACTAGAATTAAAAACTGCAAACCGTACACTGAAACAGCAGCAAACAAAACACCGATATCCCTGTCCCCAGACTACCCTCCCCTGTGCATTGGGATGGTGGGAACAAAGCAGTGGCAGGTGTTGGTGGCCTCCTAGGAGTCTGCATCCAAAATAATCGCTGCTTTTCCCTTGAAAACTGCAAAAGCAATTTTGACAAAGCAAGTTTTGAAAGATCAAACCTCCTTTGTGCAGTCAGCAGCCCAAAATGGTTCTCTGTAAGCCTGTGTGAGATTTGTGGCTAAAGCAGGTTGACCTTTATTGGTTTTCTTCCAAAACTCAGGCTCTCCCATGCAAACCTCCCCTCCTCCATTAACCTGGATTTCACTGTTGAGGTTTATCAGCAGCCCTTCACAAAAATTACTTAAAAGAATGTTTCTCTTAAACAAAACAAAAAAAAATTCCCCCAAACTAGCTCTGCCTTCCTGAGCCCTGATATCCAAACATGAAGGCTAGATGTTACGAATCCTTCCTCAGCAGCTTTCCCCTAGAAACAGCAATGGCCCAGCCAGGGCCGCCCAGACAGCCTCAGACATGCCCCCAGGTCCCCAGTCTCATCCTGCCCCGCGGGAAAACACACAGCACATTTGACTTTTGCAGCTGGAGCTGTGGAAATCTACTCAATAGAAAACCAAGAGGTGACTGATTTTATGAGCACATCTCAGAGGCGTATGCTGTTGTCGTGGTTGGGGGGATGACAGTGGAGTCTGGACTATGGCTTTGGGGAAATTAGTGACACCCCTGGCTACTGGGGTGGTGGGGAAAGGTGATGCTTTGTCTGAGTTATTGCCCTAGCTGAGGGTCTTTTATTTTCTCAGCTGTGCACAGCGATGGACATGCCCGCTGATTGTCTCTGAATCATGTCCCGGTGCTGGCTATTCAGCTGCACAGCGAAGAGGCCACGAGGCTGAGCCTTACCTCTGAATTTTCCTTCTTGCCCAGGTATCCTATTTTATTTTTAATTTAGAAAGATCTTGCTCATGTCTTTGCAGGGAAAAAAAAAAAGGAATGGCAGTGAGCATTCAATGAAGTTTCATTTTTCATCACCATTATAAAGGTTTGGATTTTAACTTTGGAATGTCCTTATCTAAAATGAAATCAAATAAGCACTTTGTGGCAGGGGGTCCTACACTACCTCCTCACCTAAGGGAGGTTGTGCAATGTGCAGCGTTTGCCCCACGGCTGTGTGCTTGAATCATGTTCACCGAAGTTGACACACATACACGTCTACCTACATCTACTGCCACACACACGTATGGCTGGTAACAGATATTATCCATGCTCAAAGATTTACACCGCAGCAGGCTTTCCAACCTCCAGATACAGAAAAGGATGGCTGTAGGTGCAGTTACACTGATAGACAGATATCCAAGCAAAGTGAAGTACATGTAAAACTCAAAGTACATTTTTAACAATCCTAGTGTGGCAGACAGCAGGACACACATGGGACCCCATATTTGTAGTTGACACAAAAGAGAGCTCTGCAGAACAGCAAGCCCAGCTGTCACAACTCTGACCATGCTGTGAGGACCTGGGAAAGGCTTTCACTTCACCCAGCCTTATGACCCATGTGCTTCTGAAGTACGTTGCCAACTCTAGTGTCTTTCAAAAGCTGGACACAGGAAGAAAAGGCTTAAGGACTTGAAGATGGACTGAACCTACCACATGACCAGGCCATCCAGATGGGCTGTGTGTTTGTCTGCCCACGATGTGGAAAAGCAGCAAGTTGGAACTGGAAAGCAGCCTTGGGCTTGGGCTTACTTGCAAATATGGATGCAGACACCTAGTTTTCTCCCAACCCCTTTCGTATTGTGAAAGCTCACAAACAAAAGCAAGCTGGTTCCTGCCTCTGCTTCTACCACAGAGGGGATGGACAGAATGAGCCCAAGTGTTATGTCATCTGCTTTCTGTGGGGTGGGGATTGCTCAGCTGAGTCCCACACTCAGATTTGGGAGGGCTGTCAGCCCTCTGGTTTCTCAGCAGCTTCCAGGCTTTCTTTTCTTCCCGAACCGAATGGGTGAATGGCAGCAGAGTTCACAAGGATTTTCAAATGAGCTCAGAGGAGCTGGTTCATGAGAATTTAAATCCTTGGCAAATAGCCCACAATAGCTGATATTTTTCCAGTTTATAGGGGAGAGTGTTTTCCAGCTATGCGTATTTTTTAACTCCCATAACCGACACATTATTTTAATGCTCTGCATCCCCTTCGGAATTATGTGTGCTCTTTGGAAGGACACATGCCCCTGTCTGAAAGATTCATGGGCTTTTCACATGGATGTCCACTCACTCAGTCCCATGTATGAAGTTTGACTTCCCGATAACCTAACTGGGTCCTGTGGTGTAGCTACCATAGGTTGGCAAAATGAAAGGGTGAAACCTCTAGGAGGTGGGTTAATGGCACATTAAAGTCAATAGTTGAAGGACCTGGCATGCCAAATAAACAAAAATAACAAAAAAGGGAGAGGAGCAAGAGGAAGCAAAAGACCCTCTCAGGCATGTGTTGACATTGTTCTACTGATCTACTAGGCTGTGCACTGTGGTGAACCTAATACCCATCTGCACCCACACCTCAGCATCACCCAGACTGCCTGCTGTTTTCTCAGTAAATCTTGCAGCTATTGTCTTTTATAAACATTGGGACTATTATCTGCAATATTCCACCCTCGTGTCATTGAAGAGGAATGTTCTGAAAATGAACCACTGAAGACTATAGGCTTTATAAATACCGCGAGCCAAGAGTCAGCTCTTGTGTAAAGCCATTGCCTTGGACAGAGTTACTGCAAGGGTGATGCCCCCCACCCCATCTTAATCAGTACCATTTCGCTCTAATTTCTGTGATAGTTTGGAATTAACTCTGGGAAAAGCTCTAGTTGCCTTTTTTTTTTTTTCTTTTTTTTTGGCTAAAACGTGGATTCAGCAACATGAAAACGTTTTGTGACTTTGCCTCATTTCTGTTGAACTGTTCCTGCTGAGGCAAACAAATAAACATTCAGAAAAAACACCCTTCAAACCAGAATGTTTTGATTTTCCAGTCAGAACAAATATCTTGCCACCATCCTTGATGTCAGTTATAAAAATAAAATTTTAATGAAATTTCTCAAACTTGAAGGGAAACATAACACTTTGTCCCAGACAAGCTAGTCTGTTGGTCTCAGAGCTTACTGTAAGATTTATTTGCTTTTTTCAGCTTGTTAAAATACGTAAATCTTTGTTTTCTGAGTTGATCCATTAAATTCAATACTGGTTCATGAAATTGTCAAAGGCAGAAACCAAGAAATAACGACAAACAAACAGTGATCTCACCTGGCTCTATATGGAAGGCTGGAAAGAGCATGGATGAGTAAACGGAGTTCAGGTGTTAATTTACACAGCTACAAATTCAGTGTGCAAGTGAAGATGACACCACGGGCTCCAAAGAACACCTTCAGCAATGTGCTGCCTTTACCATGCTGCTTCAGCTCTCAGAATTCTCTAGTTGTGATAGGGATCAGAATTCACCTGTGCCATTTCAATATACTGATTTTATACCTTCTCAGTTGTGAAGGTTGCACCTGATCTGCTGTGTCATTTCTTTCCATCATAAGCAATAAGCAGAATTGTGATGGTACAGTGTTTCAGCAAGCCTTGGTCTCGTCTCAGTTTTACCTGCCTGAATTGTAACACGACTGCTATAATCAGGGTGGCTATATAAAATAACCCCAGAGCAATCACCTGTCTTTCTTCCAAAATCAGGGTTGAAAATTCAGCAGCAATCTCCTAAATTTGGAAAGGTCGCTTTTTTTCAGATTTCCTTGCATGCCAGGAACCAACTTGAAAGCCAAGACCTCATCCTGACTCACACACACAGGTTGCTTTGTTAAACAATATCAAAGTTTCACTCCATTGCTTCTTCTTCCGGAACCAATGAACCGACTACTTAAAGATGAAAAGTTGTACAAACTTGTACAAACAACACAATTTACAGCACAATTTGCAATGCTTTAGTTCAACCCCAAAGATTTCCCCTCCGACTGGCACCAAGGCTTCTTCAGCATTTCTCTTCTGCACCATATCCTTGCCAATTCCCACCAGTACATCTCAATGACAAGGAATTGTCAAGATTTTCAACTGGTGGATCACAATTTTTTTTTTTTTCATGTCTGCATGTCTTTTGGCATCTTACATTCACAAAGTACTCTGTTGAATAGGTGATTTTCTGTTTCATGGTCACCTTTGGTGGATTCTTTCAGGAGACCGTAAACACCAAGAAAAGGGGGAAAAATTATGGATCTTGAGAGAACCAGAGTGCAGATCTGAAGGGGAACGCTGGCTCGATGCCAAGCATTGGTACTGCTCTCACCGCATGCCCTTTATACAGCACTGCCCTCTTCAAAGAATATCCCAGCCCCTTTGCAGCACAAATTAACAAGTTTACCTTGAACTGCAAAAATACATGATGTAGACTCAAATCTGATCTTGCTTGCACTGCTGAGAGGCAAGATCCTCTATTCATTGAAATTAAACCATTATAAAAATAGTGTAAATGAAAGGGCACTCTAGCCCTGTCTGTTTTAGGGCTGTCTGTTTTAGCAAGCACTAAAAAATACCATTTGTCTGTAAAATGATGGGCTACCATCTGCTTTTAGAAGAACACCTGGATATACAGTGGGGCAGGTAAAATATTCGTCAAGTTCCAAGGACAATACACTCTCACAGCAACTTCTTTCGTGGTTTCCTAGTTTCACATTTGCTAGAAGAGCACACTGGAGATGAGCACGGCAAAGAGAAAGTGTCTTTGGAGTCCATAGTCCAATGCAAGTTATCATGGCTCTACTGTTTCTCTATGGCCAATTTTTCACCAGAACAAAATGAGCCAATTTAACTCATTGAAGAGGTGCTGCTTTACATGTGGGGCTAATTCAGAAGCCAAGGGAGGGAGCTGCTTGCTTGCTGGGAGGAAATAAAGCAACATTCAAGTTAATGGAGTTACACTAACTCACTTCCGTGGGGATTTGCTCCTCTTCTCAGAAGTATCAGCTCACAGTAGTTAATGGGTGCTTTGGCATGAGCTTAGGAAAGCCTGAGTATCATCCTGGTTAGCAGGTGGAGATATTAAAAATAAAATCTGGGTAACATTGAACAGGTAAGCCATTATTTCAGTATTATTCAAGACACCAATCTGCAAGATAATTAGTTTATTAAAAATACACTGGAACTGGATATTCCAGGTATGGTGTCAGCCTGATGACATCTAACTGGGTTATGCACTTCATGAGTTGTCAATTCATAGTCATTCTGCTGTTATAAAGCTCTAAAATTCATCCAGTTAACTTTATCATTACCTAAAGAAAGAACTTGAGTGGCTGAACAAAGTGCTCTGAACACCATGCCTCCATCCATCATCTTCTCCTAAGGACCTTGCTCTCTTGCTTTCTTGAAACTGGCTCCTGTTTCAGAAAGGCATTAAGCAGCAAGTCTTCAAAAGAAAGATAAAAAGCAGAACTATGGGCTGTGCTTGGCTTTGTATAGCAACTTCTACCTTCTGTCTTTGGAGCAAGGAGGAATGGCTGGAGAAGCAGGGCGCTGCAGCTGAACAAGGCACGGGGTGGAAGAAATCACAGTCACGGAGAGAATAGTACGCGCTGGCATGCACTCAGTTACAACTGTGTTAACAAGCGGATGTTGTTCAGGGGAAACATGGTAATCAGGTTTATCTGCACACTGTCCCTGTTTCGGTTTCACAGCCACGTCCCTTGTCCCTGCAGGAACTGGCTGAGACGCCAGCTACTAACAATGGGAATAACCCGGCACCGCACGCTCCCGGTGTCAGCCTGACCCTCCTTTGCTCTTCTACCACTATGTTAACTAAACATATTTACTGTAAGGAAGTTCTAACACATCTAAACATTTCCTTCTGCCTGAAATGCTTTCTATCAAATACAGCTGAGCCAAGAGCAAAACGAAGAGAAATGCCCAAAGAAATTAGGAATTTCTAATGCCCTATGTGATGGCCAATCAGATAAGGTGTTCCTTAAGGTCTTGCATACTGGGAAGGGATGTAACGCTGAAGACTGGATGTTGGTTAACACTGTTTGATATGTGAAAAGGGAAATCTTTTGGAAAGAGTCAGTTCTGCCTACTGAAAGACCAGCAGTAACATTTGTAAAGCAGAGTAACAGCACAGCACATCCTATGATGGGACCGATTTAGATAACCCTCAAGTAAATTGCACTGCTTAGAACAGCCCCAGATGTGGGTAGTGTGAGGCTATGTGACCCTCATTGTCCTTCTGTCAGGATGCAGAACCTGGGTGCACATTGCTGACTCACAACACTGGTGGGTGCTGGAAGGACTGTAAGGCAATGTTCCAGGCATATAAAGGCACCGTTGCTCCTAGAAGCATCAGTTCAAGACATAATATACTTCAATGCTTTAAAAAAAAATAAATAAATAAAATAAAATAAAAAAAAAAAAACGGGCACAGCAGCTGAACCTTCACTTCCTCCTTGCTATCCAGTTTTGGGGGCTGAGTTTTTTCTATCCCTCCCTGGGAAATTGTGAGGCAGCTCCTACTATGTCTGCATGGTGAGCTACTCTCTATATGATTCGGGTTGCAACTGTTGACTAGTTTTCTCCTTGATGGATTTATATGGGTTCCTATAGCAATGATTAAAGTGTCTAAGGAGGAAATGAGGATAAGGTCTACATCTTCCTTGAATGTGCTGTTCAGTTAGCTAAATGATGAACAGACCGTCAGACACCCGTTAAAGTGTGATATGAGGCAACAGCCCACTAAATTGCCTTACTAATTTCTTCTGCTATTTGAACACCTTCAGTGTAGGCTCTCCAGGATATTCACAGCCTTTGGAGGAAGAAAAGATTCATTTAAAAGCACAAATACTAGACCAAGGGCACACAGAAAAGATGTACCTGAGCGATTTGTTCTGTCCTGAGCAAGGACAAATGACTCCAAAGCTTTGAAGTAAATTATGTCTCCAGGGATGCCCGAGCCCAGTAGGATCTTACCTCTCCTTATCCAAAAAGCAACCATAAAATTCCAAAGGCATACCCCAGCGTTTCAGCTCTTACTTATTATTTTCATGTTTGATAACTGTTAACCTGGTTAAATGAGGCAGTTTCAGTAAGAGATTCCAGCACTGTTTCTTTCTGGTCCCTCCCAAGTGATTTATATTAATTGTTCAGGAAAACCAACATAAAAATACTGGTCCCTTGAGACTGCAGGCTTTGTGGCACTCTTTTAAGCAGAGTTGTATATGGCTTAGCAGTGGGCATGCACTCTTATGCAATTCAAGTGGCCAGGAATGGAGTATTTTACTCTTTCAGTTCAGGGCATCTGTCCAGGAATTACATGTTAAAGGGTTGAGAAATGAAATCCACTGGAGCAACCGATGTGCTGTTGTTGTTGGACTCCCAGAGAAAGATTTCAGCCAAGATTCCTCCTCAGACATAGAGATCAATTTAACTGATGGCTCCTTTCTTGGAATCACGTTGCATCGAACGTTCGAACTGCAAACAGCTTTATCTCTGACACAGAGCCGCTAGACGGCCCGAGCAGCGCACACGGGAACAGCTACCACAGGGAAGGCTTTGCATCACGCATGGTGCAGTCGCAGATGCTTGGACTAAGTGCTCATCCGAGGCAAACTGGTACGCTCCTGCTCACTTCAGTGACATTATTGTAGTTCACAGTGGCTGTTTGACTTCTCCAGGGCTGCCTGGGGAAGGAAAGGCAGAGCATGAGGTTTGGGAGAGAAGCAATGAATGGTCATGGTGCAGTGATGTGCTGGGAGTTGCCTGAGATGGTGCAGTCCAAGCTGGTGGCTTAAGTGTTTGCCTCCAAGCAAAGGCAGCAGTAGATGTTAGCACTGACAGACAGTCCTGCACCATCTGATAACTGCTCCTGTTTTTCATTCAATGGCCATTTTTAAAAGCCTGACTCAGGTGACGTCTCATTGCACCCAGGCACCTTGGTTACCCCCAGAAGGTGATAGCAGTTAGAGGTGTTACAGCCGTATTCTGCTAGCCAGGATGTACACAGGCGCCGCTGAAACAATGGTGAAAGAGACTGGGCAGCTGCCAGGGGGTCCCCAGTGACGTGGCAGAGTGTGCTACCCTCCCTGTTCATGTGAATGGGTGACAGTAGGGTTAAAGCACTTTCCTGGGGGCTTCCCTGCTAAATCTGCACCTGTCTGCTTGCACATATCTACACAGTAGATTGAGTGCCTGGGACATATAAATAAAGTGCTTCCTGGCAGGTCATTCGAGATGGTGTAGGATGGTATGTTTTTATATCATTCCTTCCAGTCCTGGAGATATGAGATGATCTAATCACCAGAGATAAGCAACGTCGGGTCTGGTCAGTACGGAGATGAGAGACCTCCAAGAAAAACACAGGTGCTCCAGGAAATGCCGCTGCTGATCCAGTGCTGCAGACAAGGCTGCACAGGGCTTCTGGAGCCCGGCTGCAGCAGCAGTAAATCCTCCGGGAGAGCCATAAATCCCTGGCACTTCTCACGGGAATGGGGTGTTAACTCTTGTGTGTGTGCTGTCATGTTGTAATTCCTGCATGAGAGAGAGTTCTTGCTCTGTTCTTCTTCCATGCAACAACCGATGTACCGGTGCGACTACGATGAGCGCTCTTGGAGCCCTTCACCATGGCTGTAGGGTGGTTTTCAGAGGCACAAGTCTCTCAGATGAAACACAATATGCATAATTATTTGACTGCCTAAAATACAACCTGCACTCTGTTGTTCCTTGTTTCCCCCTCCCCGAAAAAGCTGCAGTCTGTGCCTGGTGCAGACCAGCTACCCTGCTCCACCCCAAAGGCGGGTGACTGTCGGCAATGAACCTGTATTTCTGCAGAATGAACGATGACAGGAGTTTATTATTACTTCTAGACATGATGTTGCAATATTGGTCAGCCACTACTAGCAACTGATGCCGGATTTATTCTCCTTTCTTGTTTTGGGAGAAAAGGATGGCAAAGGAGTACTTTAGAGATGAAATCATATGTAATTTCTAAAGTACTGTTTCTTCATACTATATGGTGGTTGGTTTTCGGGGGTTTTTTTTGTTTGGTTTTTTTTTTTTTCCTCCTCCTTTTGCTGGCAATTAAACGAGTAGACAAATATCTGACCTTACTGGAAGATTTAGGTAACCCTTGTGTTTTGAAGTCTCCCTTGTTTGCTAAATAAAACTTGAATGTTGCAATTTTCCCAATTCTGAGAATACAACTTTCCGTGAATTAACATTTCACAGAAGCTGCAATTTTGTATTTTGGAGGAGGAAAAGGTGGGAGGGAAAAAAAGAAGTCAAGAAGATATTCAAAGAAATCTCAGAATTGTCTGTAGTCCTCACCATCATGAGGATGAGAAATGGACACAATTTCTAATAAGGGAGTTGTGACAGTTGATTTCTCCACACAGAAAAATAGAGCTATATTATGCCACAAGGTAGACTGAACAGCAGCCCAGTTTATAGTTTAAATGGCTTGGGAGCTTCCAGAAAAATCTTTTGCGTCAAACCTTTACTGCTATTGCCATCGTGTGGTGAAATCTGACAAAAGGCTCCTCTAGCTACCACAAAATTTATTTGTTTGTTCTGATTTGTCTCACATCATCTGTATTCAGAGAGATTTAGACACCACTATATTTTATTAACGACAGGAATTACAGTCTTATTTTGCCTGTTCAGAGAAAGTCTTGCATGGGATTCAGCAGACTCCTCCGTGTTCTAAGTCATGGCGCCTGCAGTAAAGTCACCCAAAAGCAGTTGGCATTTTCATCTGGACCCGATCTCTGGGAACGTGGGACCTTCCAGCTTTCCCGCAACATTCCCAGACTCTTCCGAAGTGTCTCAGGCTATTGGTAATACCCCTCTAACCAGCAATGTCATGGGCACTGCAACAAAAAACTGCACTTCCATGCAGGAGAACTCCCCTAACCTGCTTTTTCCGAAGACGCAGGTGGACACAAAAAGCAGCTATTCCTCTGCTAACCCCCTGGCACCCATCACAGGGACTCATAATCAGGCTGGAGAGTTTAAGCTGATGCAATAACTCCCATCAAACCTTTAAACTGGAGTAGCAGTTTTGCATTTTTCCCTTTGTGTGGCCTAGGGCCTGTCCTGAGAGCAAGGCTAAGAGCAGGGATTGTGGCCGGCGCCCATGTTCTCCTGTGGTATGGGTTATGCTTCAGAATAAAACTATCATCTAAAAAGTCTGACGCCCCTATCCCTGCAGGTGTTCTAACCCATCTACTGTTTGTTCTGCTCACAAGACAGATTTACTGAAGCCTGTTTCCAATTCAGTCTCTGTTTAATGGTTCCTCAGCGGTTTTTTTTGGGGTGGGAACTGAGTTCATCCCAGTGTAGTGTCTACAGTTAGTCACCCTACGTCCCCATCTAGTCATCCATTTATAGAAATGAGCACTTATGGCACCATTCAGCTGACTCGATTGAGAAAGCTGCATCAAGAAAGACCAGTCATGCTTAGACAGCAACGAGTGTCTTGACTACATCTTGCTTGGTAGTAAAGGAAACCCAAAGGCTAATCTTGTGTGTAGACAACATACAGATGTATATATTACCATAGATGTATCTGCACCCTGTCCACTGCGATGAACTCAATCTTCAGTCTCCTTTGCAAGGGACATCACTGGAAATCTTGGCTGCTTCAACTTTGGCTTAACTCAGACCAGACCAGATCATAATGAAGCTGCCTGTGACTTTCCTGAACAAAGAGCTCCTCCAGGCATCAGCCAAGAATTGCTACTGGGCCATCACATTCCTGCCCACCATGGGAACAGCCTGTCCCTCTCGCTGCCAGACAGCTCCAATGACAGCCCTCCTTCCCTTTTGAAGATTCAAAATGTGGGAGAGGAGATTGTGACTGATAAACATGGGGCATGAAGGACCTGCGGTGGTTCTGAGGCTAAACTGGGAAAAAACAAGCAAAACTGAGGGAGAGTATGGTTGCAGTGAAAGAGATTTGTGCAAAATTTTGAATGAAATGAAGTAAAATATCCCCTCCCTCCTCGAAATTTTTCATTTTGGTTAACCAGGCATGTTTTTGTTAGACTGAAAATGCAGTGTTGTCTTTCATTTTCAGGCTATTTATCCTTCTCAAGGCTTCTGAAGTGATTTTTATAAAAAGAAAACCACTGTTTGAAAAACAAGAAGTCAAAGACTTTAACTTTGGGAAGTGTCAAAACAAGAACTGCAAAGCTTTTCAGAATAAAACATTTCATATAAGAAACACTCAAAGAATCTATTTCATCAAAATTATTCCCTTGCCTTTATTGCTTTTTTTTTTTTTGACTGAAAAGATTTCAGAACATTTTTTGTCCTGTATTTTATTTTCCACTTGTTTGAAAAAAATAGCAATTGACTTGTTTGAAAAATCAACAGATTGAGAGAGTCTAAACCCTCCCATCCTTTAAACAGGCAGACATCTGTGTTATAGACTGTTATAGGTGCAGAAGAATAGACTACAGGGAAAAGAAAACCTCTCCGCCATCCTGTATTTATCTGTCTGTTGATGTGTGTATCATCCATGCACCATTGCTGCTGTAACAACCGTTTTCCACGCCGACTCATTCATCTCTTTTAGAGCTGCTGATCATTCCTCAGCCGTAGCAGGTGGCTCACCCACATCCTAAGGCACACCCATTTGGCCAAGAAGTTGCTTTGCTGTTCTCACCTTCCCCTCCTCTGATGACTCCAGTGGTGCCTTTTTTCAGGACTCATGCTTGTTACTGCATCTGCCAACCAGCCGCTGCACTTCTGCCCGAATCAGCTCCCGACCCCCAAAGCTTGGGGTGGGGGTTGAATGTTTTTTCTTATATTTTATCAAATGTATCCATGGAACCCTGTAAGCACTTATAACAACCACAAAACCCCATCAACTTACCGTGAAAGCCTGCCACAAGCCTCGTCAAAGGATAATCGGGCTTTAATCACAGCAAGACTCACCCTTTTGAACTGCGCTCTTGAGCAAAAAAAAAGTACGAGGCAAACACAGCCTTTGGCACATCTACATGGAAAAACTTCAGAGTGCTCCACGGCTTGGTCTCCCGAGCACGAGTCTGAGCTCTTACTCTGTCAGTCGGATGGGATTTTTACTACAAGAGGGTTTTTTTGGTTGCTCTGTTGTTGGGAGAGGGGGGAATCTCTAGCTGCCAGATATCAAACTGTGTATGGTCTTATTGAGCAGTCAATGAAAAAACATGTTTTCCTTTCTATACATGGCAATGAGAGCACCGTTTCTTTCTTCAGGGTTTCGATAGTCTTCTTTAGGCTGAATTTAGGTAGATTATAATGACAGTTGTTGAGATTCATAACAGAAACTCAGGCCCAGATTCTCAGTTAGAAAAAAGTTCTTTGCAATTCATAGCAAAATCTCAGAAGCATTGACCAGGCTAAAGATACTGTTTGCAGCAAGGAAAGCTGCTATTAGTGAGTTTAGTAGCTATTCCAGCTGAAATAACATCAGGAGTTTCTTTTTCCTCTTTATGAGCTGAACTTCAGCAGTGTGACTCCAGCATCTTCCCTTTCAGTGTAATTCACCCTGCTTTTTCTGTAAATATCAGTACATGTTAATATTAGAGATAAAAAGTATGTTAAACTATCATTAAGAGGTCAATGCCAGTGAAAGTTAAAAAAAAAAAAATCTGTGTTGAGATTATTACTTCACTTTAAACTCACGGCTTGTCTCTGGCAGCATGCCAAAGCGTATGATTACCAAGGTCACGCACTTTGATGAAGTTCCCTGGCACAGCGGGAGAGTTAAAATAGTGTATCGTAGCTCCTTTTGCTGTGGGGTAATATTACAAACATTGTTTGTTTGGTATCTCTCCTGCCTCCAGCCATCTCTACTTCAGACTATGAAGGAATCAGCTCTCAGGAGGTAAACAGGGTCAAAGCCGGTGAGGTGTTGGGATGTGAACTGGGGGATCTTCATGGTTTATTAGGAAAAAAAGAAAAAAATGTGGATATGAGTCCTGCTGACAGGCTTGTAAATCAAATCAAATTTCTCAGGTGCTTCAGCCAAGAGAAGATGATATCTAGCAGTAATTCAGAATAATAATTCATAATGCTCTAATCTTTGCTTTGCAAGGTTCTCAAGATGAAGCTTTGCTTTGATTCCAGGATTTTTGCTGGAACTTTTGTTTAGAGATGGATCTAAACATGATAATATTTCAAGGAGAGATGAATAATGGAAACTAAATATTTCATGGTTGATTTTTGCTTGGAACATTTTGTTTGAGTGAAATTTCAGATTTTGGTTTTTTTTAGTTCCACGTTGCACATGTCAAAAAAATCAGGTGGAACATCATCTTGCAGGGCTGGTGAAAAAGCTGAAGTCCCATCCTACAACTTTGTATGGCAGTCCTGCTTCCCAGGGGGATGCTCTGTCCTGGAACGTCCTGGAGCTCAGGTACCTGAGTGCTTTCCCTTAGATAATGTTAATTCACTGCTTTGGGAAGTTTCTCCATGACACTTGCTGTTCAAAGCTAAAAATGAGGTGCTCTTTGCTTGTAGATATTCATCTCTTGGTACTTAGTGAGAACATACATTTGCTAACAAGAACCAGTGTATGGGGGCTTCATGACGTTTCTCCACTATCCCGCTTGGTTGTGGCACCCTCAGACATTCCAGCTCTTTGGATCTCAATGTCAGCCTCATTGTATTTGATGTATAAAAGTGCATCAGCTCCTGGACCTGAGTCATCATGTGACAACTTCAGCTTTTCATTAGGAGAACATCGTCTTCAACCCTCTGGATTGATGGGGAAAAAAACTTGCTTGATATGTCCCAAGTCAAGCCTCATTCTCAAATGTCAGGTGGCAAATGGAGAAAACACAAAATGTGGACCAGGGGGAAGGGTTTGAGCAAAATTGCAGATATTTTAACCAGGTTTTGGGTTTGATTCTTGAAGTTTTGGATGCTGTGGGACAGGCAATGCTCCATCCTTCCCCTGGCTGTTTTCTGCATGTTGCTTACTACACCTAATGAGTTACTGGTTGCTTGCCTGGAAGCGGCTGTCATTCAGCAACCTTTCCTGGTTTTCCAGTTTGTTGAAAGGTGCTAGAATGTACCTTAGCAGGTTGATTTATATTTGGTAACTTTATTTATAGTTGATTAAAACTCTTGGTTAGGGAGGTTGAATTCCTACAAGCAGATCTTGGCTGCTCTTCATTAAAGCGAGGCCAATATTTATGGAAAACAGAATATAGCAGAAAACTTGGGGTTTTGTGGTTACTACAGAATGTCCCCATTGTTTTCTTTTCTGGTGTGCTTCCTTCACCGCATGCCTTCAATGGTCAGGTTTGCTTTTGTTTCTTGACAGAATGGCTTGCCAAAACCATTGTTTGCTGATTAATATCACAGTCTGAGAGCACTTTGGATGGATAGTCAGAGTAGGTTTCTCTGCTTCTTAAAATGAAAACAGCCCCGAAATCCCCATGCTGGTACGTTTCAGGTGCATGATGCTGCAAAACAGACATCTTTACAGAGTCAAAATCAAAACTAAGAGCCTAGGAGGACTAAGAAGGTTTCAGTCTGTCCCCAGAAAAAAAAGATAGCACCCTTAAACCTAGATGTTTCCTGGTTGGAGTGTTGTCTTTCTTTGCATTTTGCCTTGCAGAGCTGGGGATGGAGTCCTGGCTCCGGCAGGATCATGGAGGAGATGGGGGACTGCGACGTGTCCCTTGCTCTGTGGGGGCTTGATGTGGGGGCTGGGACTCCTGTCACCTCTCCACGTATGGGTAGAGGACATGGTGGATGTCTTAAGGAGCCCTCTCTGGAGATACTTTCCTTCGAGGACCATGGTGGGCCTTGCTCTCTTTCTGTTCATACATGGTTGAGATTTACCGCAGGCGCCTGAGAGCAGTTGGGTGTGTACACATCCATCACATACAGCATGCTAACAGCAGTGTCCCCTTTCTCCAGCCTGCTGCCCCCATTTGCCCCTTGCTCAGGCACCAAAACCAAACCCCTTTCTGCCCCACAGACCCCGCCAGCTGAATCAAAACCCAAACTCAGCAAATGCAGACCAGCAACGTGGAGTGAGCTAGAGAGCCTAAACTGGGGGCCCTGCTTTTAATCAAAGGATTAGTCTGAAGGAGGAGGAGAGATCCTCGAAGCTCTCCTAATTATAACCACAGTTAGCGCCTAATTAATGAAACATTTAACTTGTCTGGGACGTGGGCTTGGTGAGGGGAGAGATACTCCAGGCCAATCAGCATGGCTGTATTCTGTTTCTCTTGCAGTGGGGCAGAGCATTTCTAAGTGATGTGTGTGTGATTGCTTCCAGATTTACAATTACTTCCATCCTTTTAATGGTGGATTAAAAAAAATACATATTCCAAAGAAGTTGGTTTGGCATAATCTAATTTTCTCATGTGAAACAGTTTGTAGACCAGATGACCCCAAACAATGAGAGAATTTGTCTCAGCCTGGCTGTTCTTGCTGCAGGCAAACATCCTCTCTGCTGCTCTCCTGAAACCACATGTGACAACTGTCCCTTATTCATACTTGTCAGCTCTGCTTGGGGACTTCGGTGCTGCTGCCTCAGCCAGGTTGCAGTGCTGGCAAGTGATGAGCAGATTACAGCAGATGAGACTGGATGTGTCTCCTGCCAAGGAGTGGACCAAAACCAGACTGAGTCAGATATTTTTTCCCCATTAAATAGTAGATTTTAGAAATTCTCTATGAGGCTAGCCAGAGGTTAAGGGACCATGACCTTGGACCAGTTAAGATACAGATGAACTCAAGAGCTTTTAAAATCCATCTAACTGAATTGCATCTGAAATATCTCAGTTCAGAGAGCTTCTCTTGGCTGAAAATCAGTGCTTCATCCAAGCTGCTGAGAGGCTTCTATGAGGACCTCTTGACTGGCAAGGACGGAAAGGTCTTCAGTGCTTTGGGCTGTGTCTGGGAAAAGAAAGAGCCTGAGATGTGGGAAGGCTCCAGTAAGCTCTGCTCACAGCAAAGACAATCTCCTCAACCAGGATATGACCCTATTGGTGTATGAGAATTAGTTTAAAATGGAAAATAAAGCGTTTATAAGGTTGAAGAACTGCATACCTGCCCTGCCTCCTCCCTTTTATTTGTTGCACATATTTATCGTGTGCTCCTTGGTTTTCATCCAGTAGCTCTGACACCCAAAATTGAGTAAGTGACCCTGCTCCCTACACTGAATTTGGACACAGAGAAAGGGACTGGACCTTATTGTTGTGCCCTCTCACACCTGATCCAGCTTTGGCCTTTGGTGCAGTAGATGTCATCAGCAGTGGAGCTGAAACAATAGCTCAGAGAAAAGAATTAGCAAATAGAAAGGAAAAAAAAAAATCCAAGCTCTTTTTAATTCCTAATGAATAATTTAGATCTAGTTCAACTGTTCTGTGATCAAGACATAAAAAAGAAACAGGGAATTAGCAGTCCTCCCGCTTCTAGCTTCTGTGTCTGTGTCTATTCCCTTTGTGGGGTTTTTGTGGGTTTTTATTTCTTTGTTCATTTATTTATTTAATATAGAAAATAATTCAGCTAGACAGAGGAAGGCAAGATTTGTTCTAAAGTGAAAATGTTCTGGATATTTGTATTCAAGCATCCCAAGATGACAACAGCAGGGCGAAACTCAGTGTTACTCTTATCTTCACACATCACTGATACTGGTGCTGCCACACCATATAAAACTTCAGATGGGGAGTTCTGCACGTAATGAAATGGGATCACACCAGAATGAAGTAGGTGATATCACTCCAGGTGTCTAGTGTGAGACTGATAGGAGGACAAGTTCATGGACAACTGTCTGTTTTATTGTACAGTTGGTTTTTCTTTACAAGTGGTCAGAGGTAAGCAATGTCTAGAGTACAGACTCTTACAGGAGGAATCTACACTTTCTAATCCTGAGCTGGCAAATCCAAGAGTTTGAGTCAGTGCCAGAGAAATCAAGGAAACAATTTTCCAATTTTTTTTTTTTTTAAATAAGGCAAAGAAAATTAAATGTCCAGTGACATTTAACTCAGAAAATCTCACCAAAGCATTGCAGTGATCAGAATGTTTAATCTAGGATGATCCAGGGGTGAAGATGGAGCAGGAAGGAATTTTTCATCATCTTGAGCTGCAGCTATGAAAGTCTGGTAACACCCACCTGCGGCCGATCAGACTCATCACCATGGGGTAGAGATGCAGCTCAGTTCTCAGAGAGAAATTCCCCTCCCCACCTACAAGGGAACCTCAACCTCTGCAGACTTTCTTGCTCTGTTTTTGTTATTCTTGCCATTAGCACAGGCCCATGGGATAAGAACATGGCCATGATAACTGGTAAAAGAGCTAGCCTCTGTATTTCTTCTGTGTGACAGTTGAATTGTAGGAAGAATTCCCAACAGTTGGTGGTTTCAAAGGTCCCTCTCCATCCAATACTCTTTATTATTCATGTCCTTGAGATTTACGCTAGTCACATGCCTTTTTGTGTTTGTCTCTTTAGTTTATTTTGCAATCCTTTCAATTAGCATATAAGTGAATGACATTGCAAATATTAATACAATTTTCATTTATTTCCAGAGACAATAGCCACATGAATCAGCAGGGCTCCACTAATCTACACTGAAGTTGTTGAAGCTAGTTTAAAAGCCACGGGAACTGGTAGCTGTGGAGTAGCTTGTTATACACTCATTACGATTCCATCCTTGAAGGTGAGCAGTATTGAACATTTGATTAGAGTGTTCTGTATAAATAGAGCAAATCTAGCTGAAAAAATTGTGAATTGTACTCTGACATTAAGAGAAAAAAACAATAATAAAAGAAAGCCCCAGACAGTGTGGACAGAGACAGACTTACGTTAGCACAGAGTTGCTCTTCCCAGCAGAATGCTCTGCAATGTTTATCAGGATGCCTTTCCTCCGTGTGGATCTGCGGTTCATGTTCAACTGCGTTGCTTCAGATTACAAAGACATTTTTCCGCTTCCTTCTGAGGACAAAACACAGAGCTGTGGGCATTGGTTGCAGGTCAGGGTGGTCTTAATCTCCTTCTGCATCTTTCTCTGCCCTCTTTTGAAGACCTAATTTAGATAGCCACAGCAGACTGTCCCCAGGGCTTAGCAAACGCCTACCATGGCCTGTGCCCCAGGCTGCAAAGGACAGCAGGGGTTGCAGAGGAGGATCCACATGTGTCCTGGAATTTTCCTCGTCAAATTTCATATATAGGTCAAGATCTGTTGGAGGTTGAGTCAAATATTACTGAAATGTCTCACTACATTCATGAGTATCAATATTTGCAAGCAAATATGAAAACTAGGTAAGTAAGGAACATGTTTTCTCCCATTGTAATCCCTGTGCCCAGACAGAGGGAAACAGACAATAAAATCTCCTTTTTACAGTTGACCAGGCAGTGGCTCAGGGCTTAGAACCATAACGAGTTAACTGGCATATCCATATGGGAAGGTCCTGCATGACCCAGTCTCCATTGCTGAAATACTCAGTTGCCACTGCTGAGCTTCAAAGAGTCCTGCCACTGCAGAATGAAGAACTTCGGGGGCATTTTTAAATTGACTGAGTCTTGTGTCATTACATGTCTTAATCTCCCTAGAAGCATTCTGGATGCCTGTTTGGATCAATGCCCTTCAGGAATTTGGGGGAAAACATTCTCACTGTTGGCTCTGCTAAATTGAGCAGAAGAAAATGATTGTGATCTTCTACCTGACTGCCTTTAAAATACTACTCCCACAAAATTCTTGTAGCTGTTACCCTGCTAAGTCGTATCACTTGTGATTCTAAGAAAGAAATACGATGTAAAGACTAAGCCAGGGACTGCAGTGTTTGGAAGTGCTGAGTACTCCCAGCTTTGGCAGCCTTCAGCACCCTGCCCACCCCAGTGACAGCTGGTGAAAAAGCTTGGTAGCTTCCCCTTTTTTGGCTAATAGCAACCTGGGAGTGATGCTCCTCTTCTTGAGGAGTTACTTTTGCAATTTCCTTGCGTAGAGAAAGCTCAAAAGGCTGGTGTTATTTGTTTATGTTCTGAGGTCTGGTGACCTGGTTCTCATTTGCACCAAGTGAAGAATTCCCTGGCTTCACATTTCTTTCATGAAGAGCAGTGGAAAGAAACGTTTCCATGAGTGACCGTAATGATCTTTTCCTTGCCGTTTTGGCGTCAGTTAGTGTATTCCATTCTGATCTAATTTGTGGCATTTCCTCCTCATATTTATTGTTTTATATATTATATATTTAAATATAATGTAGCCATAATATAGAAAACATGTTCTATACTTCTGAGCACATTTATTCAAAGGCTAATTCTTATACCATAATTTGAAAAACCTGAATCAAAACCAAAAATTAAAATAAACAACTGCCTTAACCGTATTTAAGGTAATGGCATACTTTCAGGAAAAACAACAGTGTATTCATTTCATACTAATTCAAATGTACCCTAGAAGAAGAGCTGGATAGTAATATTCACTTATTTTAAAAACTGCAATGTATCCTAACTTAAACAGAATGAAGTAATCCATCTTTACAGAGTTATATAAATAAAGCAAACTACTTAATTTGTTTTAAGTTACAGACCTGGACTCCTAACAGGAATCGAGTGCATTTGTGATTTTATGTAACAAACATATCACTACCAACACCAAATTACATCTCAATCAATGTTAAAAGGCATCTGACATTTCACTTTGATTTATGGATTAACCTTTACAGTTAATACAGTCTAGCATTTATTGTTTTCATCACTTGGTGGTTTGGTAGCAACCTCAAAGCTCATTGTGGGGAACTGACTATATTAATAGCTTTTCCGGCCACAATCAAACAGCTAATGAAAAAGGTCTCCTTTGCACAGCTAGTGGATGCTAATACTTAAACAAACAAAACAAACCTTTATGGAGGACAAATGAGTCTTGGGTCCTGATTCTGCTCGGTAAAGTTATTTATCTGGGGAAAGCAAAGTGCACATATTGACTGGGGTTAAACTTGGCTAACTTGTAATTTATTAAACCCAAAGTGACTTGAAAGTAGTCCCAAAGGGGCAGCCAGAGGAATACATTTTATTTCAGGATCAATCTGCAGGCAAAAAACAGAAAGTTTGCATACCTTGTTGTCTGAGACGTTCTCTCTTTGGAAAAGATTGTGAAAAAAAAAATTGCAGGTAGTTTTGCCAAGTTCTGCTCCCATTAATACTGCTCAGCTGCTAACGGATTATGTATTAGAATGAAAAAGCATTAAGCAATTAGCTGCATCACTTTGTGGAAATAATTCAAACACAAAAGAGCTTTCTTGAATAAAGCATAACACTGCCTTAAAATAACCCAGCTAGTCCTCCAAATTACCCTGATTGAGGACTAATTGTTTTAACAAGAAAAACATTATGCAACTTAAAACTGATTTTAGTGATGAAAAGTCAGTTAACTGGGGACTTTTCATTTCAAGCATCATTTTACACACATTTAATCAACATGAAATTCCCATTAACTTTTGTATTGCAAGCAAAAAGGGATTAGCACCTGGTTGGGTATAACTATAACACAGTCTGGCTCCACATAAGCCATGGAGAAGATGTGGCAGGCTTGCAAGGTACACTTATCTTCCGATTCAACATGATCAAAGGTAGACTGAGCCTATGAGCTTTGAGAAAATTGACAGATTTGGTTACATTTGTAAAACTTCTGAATTTCTTTTATTTTTGTCCTAGACACCTCATGGCAGAGGTGAAATTTCCACTGTATCCCATTTGGAGGAAGGAAAATTTCACTAAGAAGAGTCACTCTCATAGTATTTTGGCACGTCTACTTCCTCACTCTCTTAAATATTAATTTTTCTTAAGGTTCACAGAAGGTTTCCAAGCCTTAAAAGTCAGGGTTCATCATAGCTAAGCTCTTGTTGGAATTGCAAACATCTGGCATTGCAAAGAGAGAGAAAGTCCTATCCTGCATCCTTATTATAGCTCAGAGTGGTGCCAGCAGATGCTGCCTTACACCTTCAGCAGTGGTTGCAGGTGGAGGATCTCTGAAACGACAGTGTTGTTTTATCTGGTTTATTCACACACTCAGCCAGTTTTTGCTGCGGCTTAGTCATACATGCAAAGCCCCAAGGACTTCTGAAGGACAGAGGAGGGCAGAGCTCATTTGTAAAAGCTTTTTTTTCTCACAAAAAAACGGCACGTGAAAAAAAAAAAAAAAAAAAAGACCAAACAACTTTCTTATTTCTCCCGAACTTTTCTGCTGAAAAGGTTGCTCTGTTGAGGAGCCACGATCCATGACAATACACTTTTTCTCAGCCTCTGCATAACGGATGGCCATGGATCATTACTTCAGGATGGCAATGAGACTGGATTTGTAGCAAATACTAAGTAATGAGCTTGTTTTGGCCTGGGAAACTTCTCTGAAGGAAAAATCAAAGCTCTCTTCTAGTCAAGCCTGTATAACCTGGGTATTGAATCCTCCCTCCCGCAAATAGTGTTGGGAATATCACAAGAAGAGCCAGGCTGGATTCTCCAGGAGATTTTGCATCCAGGGAGCAACCACTATAGCAAAACTATTTTAAGCTCCTGTATGGATTCCTTGGATTTGAACAAATAACCTCGCAGTACATAGATCCTTCGAGGAGAGTGGTTCAACAGCTCATTGCAATACCTCCATTGCCAGCGCTAGAGACTTCTCTTGAAATTACAAGGGTTCTCTGCTCACTTTTGCTGCCAGCACAAGCCTTTTTGGGGGGGTCTTTTTGGAAAGAACTGGCTGCAAAACTCTTCCACTTGCTACTATGGCACAAAATCTGCTAATGCAGGTGGCAGCATGAGTTATATGTGGTGCAAGTTGGAAAGTTTCTTTCATTTAGCTGAAGACGTGGGAATGCTTTATCTCACCTTGAAAATCAGGAACAAGAAGATTATTTTTTAAAAAGTAACAGTATTTCCAAGCCTTGTGGCCTGATCACAGTTATCTTGGTACTTTTTTGTGTTTCTTAAAACTCCCGCTCCTGGAGTCACGTGAAAGTGGGAGAGCTGGTAGCTTCCACACGTTTATGCACGACTCGGTGCTCTGTAAAACTGATCTGTGGCTGCTGGTCAGCAGTTGGATGGATGAAATGTTCAAGCACTAGAGAAGATTAAAGCAGGGGCAGGAAAGGTGACAGCAGATGAAGAGAAGGTAGAAGGTCAATAACATAAGTTTGCTGATATAGTATATTTCTGACAAAATGCTTTGCAAAGGTGAACTCTTTGTCATGCCTTGCAAAAGGGGATGTGGAGATACAGAGACATAAAATGCCTTGCCTCAAGGCATTGACCATGTTAGAGAAAAAATAGACCTGAATTTCTGGAGCCAGAAAGTTTTCTTCTTACACTATTCCAGAGAAAAGGCTGAAATACAGAAGCAAACAAAAATGTTTTCTTGGCTGTAGTTTAAAAAAGAAATATAGAATTTCCTGCTATCTCGAATGAGTGCATTATAATCAGAGTATGGTTGAATCTAATAAAGGAGTCTGTGTGCCACCACCAGCAATACTCCTTTCGTAATCGCCTCCGGCTATTGCTACTAGTGGTTCAGATTGCAATTTCCTTGTACCGTATGTCAATATTACTGGATCACAAGCGAGGAAACAGGAAGCCTGATAATCAATTTCAGTAGCTCTACAGTCATTTAGCCTGTGAGTTTGGCAGTTGGAAAAATTTTAAACCTCAGCTCCAGTAATTGCAACCCAGAATTAAGACAAAGATATCAATTTCATATGTGCTGTACACGTGCTCATAGAGCCCTGTACACAGAAAACTCACTGGCTAATAGGAATATTCCTTACAGGAAGAAATTGCAGTTGGGTTTGCAGCTCAAGTATAGTCTTCACTCTCCAAATTCAACTTATGCTGTTGTCAAGGTATAAATGATTCAGATTCAGCCAGGCTTAGGAGTAAAGAAAAAAGTTCCTGCACATTAAGGTGTACTCATTTCTTTCCTCTGAAATGAACGGCTGGTGTAAGGAGCAAGCTATAGCTTTATGATGCTGTAGCACAGACCTGCTGTGGTTATTCGTTTTGTCTTACAAAACATCCACTAAAATGAGAACTCAGCCTCCTTGCAAATAAACATCTGTCAAATAAGTAGTGTTTCAGGTGAGTGTGCTCCATTACAGACCGTCCTTTGTTAGTGAGTGTCAGCGGACACGCTGGTGGTACCTACGTCTAGCTCTACTGTCTGTCCCCACCACGGGTGAGGATGGTGCATGGACTGCATAGCACATGGGCAGCAAATGTCTCACAAGGAGAATATACTACACTGTTTTCAGCCATGCAAAATGTGTTATGATTTTTTCCCCAGTAACTCAGACCCAGGTATGAATTAGGTGATGGTCTCCAGAGACTGGGTGGTCTGCTCCTTGCATGTCTACCCCAGCGGTCCCATGTCCCTTCTGCTGTCACCTGATGAGAAGGGACACGGGAAAAAGCAGGCTGCTGGGAGCGAGGATTGCCTAGGAGAAATTGATGATGTCCTCTCCATCCACTCCTGAGAGAGAAGTCGGGTGAGATAGGGCTAAGGGTGCCTTTTGAGATATACGTGTCTTGGGTGGCAAAGATCGCCATCCTCTCTTTGCCTGACCTTCCCATCCTGGATCGCACAGGAGCAAGCCTTTGGGTCATTTCTTCTCTGGTTAACAAGAAATCTGCCTTCTCTTCTCCTGCCTCAGCAAACCTGTTTGGAAGTGCTCGCCTGGCTGTGTGCTTTCCACCCGGTCTGGGCTCGTCTTGGTTTCATGCACTGGGAAGCAGAAAGAGCCAAGCTTCCTCTTTAGGATAAGAACCTAAACTGGATTAAAATGTTGCTGCTTGAATTTTAAAATGTTATTTTGCATGACATGATTATGTGACCTACGTTTGTTTATTATAAATCTAATACCACAAGTTACAGTTCAATGAATTCACATTTTATTTGAAATTTTTGTCTGAAGTAGCCTAAAGCTCTTTGAGAAACAATTGCACAAAAGCGTATGAGAGCTGCTAATTTATAATCTGCAGCATCACAGCACAACTAGCTTTTCATTTGGTTAAAAGGAAATGGTTACTTAGGACAACAAAGCAAACCATGTGTCCATAGTTTATATTAAATGCCCTTGGTATTTATTAGTGGCACACAATGTATCATCTTGAAAATATTTATTTGCTTGTAATTTCAACAACAGCAAAACAAAATAGAAAGTAATACGGTGTCATCTCTTTGCCAAACTGTAGCAGATCCGGGGACGGCTTCCTGTTGAAAGAAAATTTGAGATCCTGAGTCTGAGTATTAACTTAATGTAACTTGTTTATTTGAATGTGTGCAACAGCCCCAGAACAGAGGTAGTCTCAAAGAACATACAAACATCTTTACACCAGGAACCTCACCCCAAATGCCAACATCTGGTTCTGCTGTGTTCAGCCCCTGGGCTTTAGAGAACTTCTTCCCTATTCGGACACGTTTCCCATTGAATTCAGGAAGTGTTTTTTTTCTGGCTGAAAGACAGAGCCAGAGAAACCTGTGGAAACAAGCTGCTATTTTGTCTTGAGGAGACATCAAGTAACTGCTAGAAGGTATTTGATTTTCTCTGCAGTCCACATGGCCTTTAATCTGATTAGTCCTGGTCCTGGCAACAGAAGATGAAGTTTTGGTCCCTCGAACCTAATGGCAAAACTCCCATTCATTCCATGACAGTCAGGATTCAACCCATGAACCCAGTCCCAGATGCTCCAGTGTAGAGCAATGTTATGGGCTGATTAGTACTGAAATGTCTCCCAGGGCTTGATAATTGTTCATATAGCCCTCAGCCTCAGAAAAGCTTGCGACAGATTAATCACAAAACACAGCTCATTGCACCTGTTATTTTACACAGTCACTTTTATGGAAAGAACGGCTTTTTTTTTTCCCACCCTCAGAGAGGCCATGCTGGAAGGAGAGGATGGCAGCAGAGGGTGCTGGTTGCAGTCAGTACGAGCACAGCACAATGCCTCGAGGTGAAGAGGGGAAGATGGGGAGCAATTTTGATGTAGAAATAAATATTTGTGGCATGAAACCTCAAAAAGGCTTTTCAGCTAGAGCAGATCTTGCTTGGGACAGATGGCTAATGGTCAGCGCAGCCTTTGGGCTCAAGAGGAAAGTTGATTCTATCCTAATTTTTTTCCTGGACAAAGGAAAACATGACAGTGTTTTACCATTAGCAGCTATGGAAACTGCAACTTCAGGGGGACAGTTAGATCCGCCACATATATGGGGCTGTAAGACCAAGAGTTAGTACTAACAAAAGGTTTTAACGACTGAAGAAAAGAGCAGCATTGTTGTAGCTGTGCAAATTTCAGGAAGTTTAATTTTTTTTAATTAGAGCCACTGATATCACCATGAAAATTGAGCAAGCTCCCAAGACTATTAAGTCTTCATCATGTCCTCAACAAAGACCTAACAGGGAGCTGCTTTTGTGCAGAACAGTTATTTTGTAGAGCCGTAGCAACAAGAAAGCTGCACTGAGCTGCACCATACAGGCTGACAAGTCAAAGAGCATTTTGGTGTCTTATTTCCAACCTGCCCAGAGCAAGACAAGATAGTATGTGCCTAATATAAACACTGATGATGGAGAACGACAGCTCAATTCTGAAGTGCAAAACATTTTCTGAAATATTCCAGCAGAACAACAACCCCCAAAAGATGAAAGGTTGTTCCCATTGCTGCACACTGCCGACCCCTGCTATGAAGTGACAATGAACACACAGGGAAACACACATCACAAAGAGAGCTGGTGGGACTTACTGCAACTTCTAGTTTTCTTCTCTGACAGTGCTCTGCAAGTGCTTATTTTCAGTTTCATAGTTATGGTGAGAAACATGGTGTGTTTTGATTCCTAATTTAGCCTGTTTATCCTGAGAGATTCCAGGATCTTAATTTGAAAGATAAATTCAAACCTCGTTTTTCCTTTGCAGCACACATTCCATAACAAAAACATTGCATGCTATATTTCGTTAGAGGGCTTGGAAAACCTTCACGACCATAAATTTAGGAGCTTGTGGAACACAATGGACTTCAAAATGGAAACAAGCCAGTTGGCCTATCTGGTCAGGTCCATCCCTTCTGTTTGAATTAACAGCTGGATTTCACAGTGGGAGAAATCCGGCAGTTCTTTCTCAGGCAAAATTCTCACAGTTGGATTTGTCTCCAACTGTTGTAGCTAGGGTGGGAGGGAGCACAACTTACTTTGTTATTTTATGTTAGCTCTCTGGGTAAAAAAAATTCCAGTGCAAGTTCCATAGGCCTTGGACCTACCCTGTTCTTTAATTTAATGACCCTAAGTGCAATAAGAAAGACATTCCAGTAAAACAGAGACAGAGGGTATGTACTAGGTTCTTTGTGCTTTGCAGTGCATGTGGCACCCATGTTCTGAAGAAAGCAATTAGAAGCTGGATGCCGAGGCAAAATAAAGAGGCAGGACCTTTTGTGGCTCTGAGAATGCTATCTAGGAGATGAGTTGCTGGCACAGTTTGGCAGGCTGGGTGAGCAGAGATGTTGGGTATAATATCTGAAATTCAGTTTCACACGTGCTGTTTCAGTTCCAAAAGTAATTGTACCAAAGTTAATGGATTTGCAAGGATTTACACCCCCACAACTGGGAGGAGGACATGCCCCAGAGGGGCCAGAGAAAGGAGAGGCCAGCTGGAATGAGCAGTGCTGGATTTCCACGTCTTGGGTTTGGGATCTGAAGTGCTGATCACGGACAGGGATTTGTGTTACACTGTCAAAAGTGAAGATTAAGGCCCTGTTTGCTTCAGGGCATGTGGGCTAAGTTCCCTGTTCCACATGAGCTTGAGTGTGGTGTGGCACTGGGGAGATGCTGCCCTTGATTTACAGTACAGAGACTTGATACACGACCCCAAGAACCCTTGCACTGTCCCATTCGCAGAGTCCCAACCACTTCTGTACTACTGGAAGATATGTAGCAGAGCATTTTCCCCAAGGCTTGTTCCTCCAAACTCCTTTCCCTCCCAGTGTGTTCTCTCTATCAGTAGAGAATGGAGAAGACACGTAAGACTTGGACTTGAACAGGCAATTGCTACTCAAAAGGAAAACACTCTCTGACCAGAAAATGGTGCAAAAATCTCAATTCAGCTTTGAGGGAGCATGCAGATTGCTCTGCAAGGTAGCTGTGGACCAATGTCTAGGTTGCAGCCCAAGCAACAAGATGGAGCACAATAAACTAAAGGCGTGGGGAGAGCCAGCTCTCCAGTGTGGTTTGACCTTCAAATGCTCCTTGAACACAGCTTCTGTTTATGTGGGGAGTTAAAGGGTCTCAACTAATAAGAGCTATCTGATTGGCAGAAAAATAGGGGAACTTGGCTTTACTGACAAAGAAAAGGGTTGTTTTCAGCTATCTTAATTTGCATTAACTCTCCCATAGTAAGGAGGAGGTTCTGCTGAGGGAGAGGTTCCCCTAGGTGAGGTTAACCACTGGCCTGCATTGGGTGTTATCTGTGGCAGAGCATCATCTTGCTGTGCAAAAAAACACTTCTGTGACACCAATGACAAAAGCCTAAGAAATTAAACCATTAGAAGTCAAATCGCTGCATAATAAGCTGGCGTAGCTCCATCAAAATCTTTGTTTTATCATAGGAAGCCTTCCTTTAAAAGGATAAATAAACAAAACACCCCAGGGTCCCTTAGTAAGGCTGAACCTAGTTTCTCCCCAGAAAGAAACCTTTCATCTTTCCTTTACAAAGGTATTTATGATACTAAAAGAAGAGGACAAAAGGCTTGTTCTCCTCCGGCCTCGTCCACCAGCCCGGCAGGGAGCAGTTGCTCTCCTGCGCCTGCCTCCTGCCTCATCCCGGGCTTGCGACGGGCAGTGTCACCCCCCAAGGGAAGAACCTCTTTTGGGGTTAGGAAACCAATGGCTCATTCTGAGTTTCTCTTTGCAATCAGGAAGACAACTCAAGATGAGGAACTGAGCAAAACACCAATACTTTTTCTCCCTTTGGCTGCTTTGCCTAACCAGCCCAGTGATGGCTTTGGTGGGTGCAGAGCCCTGCCCTGCACTGCTCAGCTCTGGCTTCAGCTCAGCTGAAGGTACAAACCCAGCTACATCTGGAGAATATTCACCTGCCTCAACACAGGGCAAAGAGGGATGTTCCTGTGAGATTTTCTTTTTTCCTTCATTATGGCTTTATGTAAGTGGCTGACAGGCTGTGATGGAGCTGAAGAAATAGCTCTAGACTCAGAGTGCAGGGATAAAAAGAAAAAAAACCCAGACTTTTTACCCCTTTTCCCTGAGAAAAGGTAATTTACGTAAATTTATCCATGACCAGCATACAGCAATAGCTCACAACTTTGTTAATGGAAACCTGGTGATCCATAACACTTGTGTGGGAGACATTTGCTCGGGGGTAATACAATATTAATGTTAATATCAATGATCGATCAGAGGATTTGCAAGAAAGGCATAAAGTATTTAATTATAATTACATTGGGAATGGTTTTGTAATGGCTACGACATTTGAATAAGGTCACGTCTAGCCCTCACCCCTCTTATGTTGTTCTATATTAAATGCCATTCACTTTAAGTGCTGGAAACCATTCTGGAGTCGTCAGAATATAATATACTGGGTAAATTGAAATATGTCCCTTCATTTTTTGAAATATGATTGATATCCTTTGCAAAACAAATGTTAACACCTATTTGTACACAAATTTCTTTGATTATATGTTAGGGAAACTCAAGTACGACAGCCTCTTCTAGCAGGCACTTTACTGTGAGCAAAGAACATGGCTATTTGTGAATATTAATTCATCTTATGGAAAATGGTTTCAGATCTCTTCTGTGAATCCACCTGGGTGTATTTCTGCCTTTCCTAATACATTAATCCCACATCGTTTAGTAGCCATAACTGTATCTCCATCGGTCTCAGAAGCCCACTGTGTTCACCTGGGTAAGGTGTTGCTCAGCAAGAACTTTTACTGTCACTGAGTTACCCTTTGCTAACAGTATTAACAAGGAACACTAGGCAAGAATCATATTTGCACATTTCACAGAAAAAAAAAATATATTTCAAATATATGGCAGATGGGTACTGTAACTATCAGCCTAACAGCAGCATTGCCATGTTTAAAAAAAACAATCAAGAAAAAAATCTGCATATAAAACATGAATATATAAATGTAGGTATGATCCTAGAGGTGCACACGTACCAACCCGCATGTGAGTGCATGCATACATCGCAATACTAAATGAGGACATACTCTTTCCACACTTATTTACTACCAAGCATAAATACTAAAGGAGCAAAGTCTCATCCCTCTTCAAATGAGAATCCATCTGTGCAGAGACCTCAGAGATTTTCTTCTTTTTCTAATGTCAATGTAAACAGCAGATCAATCAGGTCTAATAAGTCAAATTTTGCTTTCAGATAATCGCCCAGAATAACCATTGATTCACAGAGAATTGAAAGCTCTCATTTGAGGGCAGAATTTGGTCACAAGAAATCATCCCTTCAAAGTCTGAAGACATGAAGCAATGGAACTGACATGATTTGCATTTTGCCTTTTCTGAAGAAGGAATAAAGACTTTTGCATGCTGTGGAAATGCCTGAAGATAGCAAGTTTTATAGTTTTCCAAAAAATGAGCATTTATTACCAATCAGTGTGAAATACCACTAATGGTAAATTTTAAGTATATGGCAGGAGTTTCAGCATCATGACAACATACATCATGCATTTTTACGCATATAAGTGCAGCGATATTGCTCCCTTTCTCAATAACAATATATAAGAATATATAGTATAAATGTACAGTATATATTAGACACAATGTAAAATAACTTAGTGAAATGTCAAAGCTTCTCCATAAAAATTCAAGTCATGCTTGAGCATACCTCTAGCACAATTTTGCTTAATCTTATCTTGTATACCTTCATTTACCTTTAGTTCATGTTGCAAAGATAATTTTATCTCTCTGTACATAATTGCTTAAAACCACCAGAATCCTTGTCTTTTTTTTTTCTTTTATCTGCAGTAGGTGAAAACTGTTGTAGCCAAGCCAAACCCAAGATTTTGTGGTCTTTTGAATGCTGCCGTTAGGTACTGGGGAGCAATTCATTGTGAACAAGTTGTATAAAAGCAAGTTCTTAAATGCCTGTTATAGTTCATCATTGTCCATCAGGTTCTGATCTGAAATATCCCATCGCATGTAAATGGTAATGAAACAGCTGTCTTTAGAAATGGAGCTCACGCTCTAACATTGCTGTCTGTAAATTATAAATCTCACCAGCTTTGCTGAAATCGTATCAAGTACCACTTTGGTAATTACCCGCAAGAAGAATCAATAAAAATTTATTTAATAAGAATACACAACTTGTCTCAAAGCAGGTAGGTGGAATTCTAGCTTTGGTCAATGCTGCATACAGCTTCTTGCAAAGCCAGGTCTCTCTTCACACTTGCTCAATGAAATTTGTTCAAGGACTTTTCTGCAGCATCTCAGGAAGCTTTCTGATAGTACAAGGGGAGAAGATTTTTTTTTTTTTTTTAAACCAAGGCATTAAGAGGCTCTATGCCTCTGTCACATTACCCATCAAAGTTTACCAGAGTTCAACAGCCTTGCAATTAGCTTTCTTGGAATTATTTTGAATACAACTTCACTTCAACAGTTTAAACAACTCTGCCCTGAATATATAAAAAAATACTTTAAATACATTAATAACTACATTTTCTAATTAATGATTAATTAAAGCTGAAAAAAAAAAGTTTGAAACATGGTGTTAAAATAAAAAATAAGGGAAGACAGAGTGATTTTCTGTTATTCCTTTTAAGAAAACAAAGCTCCCCCCAGCCTTACATTCTCAGCCAGTGTAAGTCAGTAGAGTTACACCGGTTTAGATCAGCTTAAGTTCTGACCTATACACTTCAGTGGAATTATTCCTAATTTCCACCAGTGAAAGTGGAATCAAATTCACTTTGTCTTTAATAAAGCAATGGCTGACAAGCAAGTCTCTTCTGTTGTATTCTGCTCAAGAAAGGAAATTCTTTGTGATGTTAAATGTTGTCCACAACAGTTCAGAAAACAAAACTAGAATTTCATTAATTTCAGCATAGTGAAAACCGATGTTGGTAACTGTTATTTATGTGTCAATCTTAGCAGCATTCTTTGGTTACAGACAGATATCAGCTGGTGAACCAGTAACCCTTTCTGAAGAAAATGAGGAGGCAGGCGGCTGATTTTGAGTGACACGAGGCTGCTGAACACACTGCAGCTCAGACTTTTTTACCACGAATAAATAGCATCACATTGTCCAGAACTGGAGATTAATTTGCTGGGCCTCCAGTAGATTATATTTATTTTCTTGCATATTATATTGAGACCTCAGGACGGGCAAAGGGTCGGGGGCCGAAAGGATGTAATCGATGCTGAATTTAATTTCAGAATCCGATTTTGCTAAGGAGGAATTGCTTAGGCTCTGCCTGTTGGTCATGCTGTTTGGAGCAAACCCGTGAGGCTCCAGTAGCCTTGGGCCTGATTCAATTCTTTCATGTTTGCTTTCAGAAGAGGAAATGTTGTTTAAAGCAGAGTTCACAGAAGTCACATCAGGGGATGAAGGACTTTTCCCTCTGCTTGGTCTCTGCTCCTTATGTTCCCTTTTCACATTCCTCCTCCTCCGTCTTCGCCTGTAATTCCCATTTTCAAAGAGATCCAGCATGGATTCGCATCCTGTTGCAAAGCTCCAATAGTTTCCTTTCCCCTTCTCATTCCCTTCTGTTCTGGGAACCTGTATTTATTTAAAGGCAGTTCAGTATTTGTATGTGTTACAGATGCTGCTGCTTAACATCTGCATTCATTTACATTCAAGAATGGTGTAAACACATGTGACAAGACTTTTAAGCCTATTCTCTCTTATTATACTAACATAATGTAAACTCCATCCTCAGTTTTTTATCTATTAGCATGCATCAGACAAGGATATACTCTTTATCTCTATAAATGATGACTCAGAGAGATTTTTAAGTGATTCGCAGCTCGGATGTTTGTTTCCCTTCTTTCCTAGCGATGAGGTTATTCCTGCATATATTTTTTTTAGCCATGCACAGTATGTATGTAAATACACAGTTACTGATCTTACCTTTACAAAACAACTGTTAAGCGATAAGTTATGTCGGATGGAGTTCTGCCAGGCTCTTTGATTTGATCTGTAGTAAGGAAATTTCTTCATTATAAAGTCATAAATGCCAGAGAGGGTGACTTTATTTGAAGGACTTTGCTGGATGGCCATTGCAATTAAGGCAATGTAGCTGAAAAAAGGAAAACTTGCTGTTACACCATCGCCTTACTCACATACTCAGTTTTTAGGACCACATGGGTACACGTGTGCCTATATCCTTCTTCCAAAAGTTCTCCTGGCGGATCTGTGCCCTGACTCGAGACGTCCCAGGGATAGGTCCTGAGTGTGGTTGCTGTCTTTCAGCCTGAGCCCCTGGGGTGATACGCAGATGTTACTTACAGGCAACTGAGTCCTGACTGGGCTGTCTGCCTGGCACTCAGTGCAGAGAGCTTAGATACAGGATTACAGAAAGATCACCCACATCAGAAAAGTTTCTCTGAGCTGGAAGGCTGCAGTGAGACAGAACAGACTCAGAGACACTGTCACTGGAGACCTTGCCTGCTCATGGAAAAGACCTTAGGTGCCCCGTGAACATCTACCCAGTGCATCTTCCCACCACACTGGGGATTATTTGCATCCCATTCACCCATTGTCACGTTGCACATTTAATTCCCCTTCTCCCTGGCTCTGGGAGGTCGGAGGGGACCATCTGAGATCTGGTGGCTCAACAGCATGCCAGAGTTGCTGTGACCCCGCACGGGAGGAAACAAATCATGAACACTTCAAACACAGAGAGAGGGGAAGATCTGCCGACTGCAGTGCCGGCACCGGGGCCAGAACCATAGCACACACCTGGGAGAGGTCCCCCGCTACCCCAAGAGCTGTGATCCCACCATCCCAGAGCTCCGAAACCTCCCCAGAGATGGGGAGAGTTGGAAAAACTTCATCTTACCTGTATGCCGGTCTGGTGAATTTTTTCTCTTCGTCAGAACTACAGGTAGGATAATCATCCCCATCATAATTGAAGCAGTTGTAGGGGTACTGCGTGTTGTCAAACATCGTCCTGCTCCTGGCTCAGCTCCTGTGGAGTGAGAGAGATGGAGTGATGTTTCTCAGAGCTTGGACTCCCTCCTCCCTTCTTCCCTCCCCTCTGTCTGTCTCGTTCCCTCTCTCCCCCCTCCTCACTCTCCCTCTCCTCCGTGCACATATACTCTCCATGATGGGGTGGAGATTGTTTTTGCAATTCTTGCGTCCCAGACAGCCCGTCTGTTAGGATTTTTTTTTTTTTTTTTTTTT
>WHYT01015036.1:282282-295157 GCA_009806455.1 Tetrax tetrax | reverse complement strand
TTTTTTTTTTTTTTTTTTTTTAGAGGGGGGGGTGGGAATTGTTATTGTTGTTATTGCTGTTGCCTCCGACAGGGTAACGGAGCTGGTGACTGATGGAGCTGGTGAATTGGGGGTGAACCTTTGAACTGGGGTACGCGCAGCCGGTAGCTCTGCTCAGCTCGCTGGGTGGTCCGGGCTGGAGTGGAGCCAGCGCTTCCCCCGCCACATCCACAACGTGACAAAAGCAAACAGCATGATGTTAATAAATCATGCTTCAAGGTCTCTACTTGGAAATTAAACTTTGAGAACAGAGAGCAGCTCCCCCCAGCCCCCACATCCTCCCCCTTCTTATTTTTCTCTCCCCAGCGAAGCAGGGTGGCTCTCTTATTTATTTATTTTTAGAAATCTGACGTACAATAAACAGTCGTTCCAGGCGGTAATGCATGCTTGTCCTGATCTGCAATCTATAATACAGTATAATAGACATAAATTGTATTTCCATGACTAAAGGAAAATGTGTATGTTCAAAGAAAGTAGAACAGAGGGATGTGAGGGACTACTGTCAAGCAGGAAAGTAAAAGGAAAATAGCTGTAGGCAGGAGAGCTGCCTGTGTGGGCTTTGATCTGAAGGATGAATTAGACTAATAGCCCTGTGTGTTGGCATCCAATACTCTAACAATTTAATAGTTTTTCAATGCTTTGGAGTGTTTTTCAACAAGTGATGTAAACCAAAGGCATCACGCACCATTTCAAGAGGGACTAAAAAGGTGCGTGCCACATGATAATTAAATTATTTGAAGACAGCCCTGTCCCAGGAACTAGCCCCAGGAGGAAATGGGTATGGGAAAAGAGAAAGCAAATTGGTGTAGAGAGAGTTACCTGGATGGAAATATAAAAGCAGAACTATCAGCAATGCAACTTTTGTTTTCTGTAGCATCTTTCGTACAAAGTATGTCCCCAAATCCCTTTTGGACTTAAAGGATACAATCAGGGGAAAATTCATCCCAGTGATAAAGAGCCCTTTGAAGTGAAGCTTAAATGGCTCCTGGAATTTCAACAAAGATGGACATAAGAAAGCTTTTTCTGTGGAATATAACAATATATTATAGCAGGGAGTAGGGGGAAATGCATGGCACGAAAAAATAGATACAAGAGATGTTTTCTTGGGAATATGAAGCCAGAGTAAATACTCAAAATAAAAAATTATCTCCACTCTGAAATACATCAATAGGCATATGCATGAGGCATCCGCTGCAGAGGAGGTCTTGATACAAAGGGTCAGTTACTGCTGCCTAAGGCTTTAGCAGGGCTTTAATATTGAGTAAGGGAGAGTAGATTCACTGGTGGAGACTGACATATATCACATCTGATCTTCATTCATACTCTGTCCAGCTGGATTGAGAAAGTTTAAAGTAAAGAAGAAGCTGGGCCACAAACTTGGGAAGATTTTCGCTGACTAAAAGCCGTGAGTGTTGAGACACAAGTAAACGTTCACTTTGAATTTTAGGAGTGGTTCTTCTCTTTGGGGGTCTTTTACTTCACTGAAATTCCAGTAATTCAAACAGTCTTGCTTCTGATTTACAACAATTTTTTTTTAAAGCAGAATTGGGTTAGCTGACTCTGATTTTACACAATCTATTAGCGCCCTTTTTTTCAGTTCTTCATACTCTAATTACAAGAGTTGCCTTGCTAAGAAAGTCAGACAATACACTTTGACCAAAATCCTCACATATTTACTGACAGTATATAACAGGGAACATTTTCTGTAACAGGAGTTAGAGCAAATGATTGTAGTAATGTTATTTACCTCAATTCCCGTATTTTCTGGCTGTGGTGAGTGTAATTGCCTTGCCCATGTCTAGCACAACTACAATGTGTGTTACAGCTGGTGGTCAGCTCGGCTCTCTGTGCAAGAACTCACAGCCACTGTATTCCTCACCCATTTCAGTGGAAAATAACACGTATCTTAAATTTACACCTCAGCGGCTGGTTTGTGAGACTAAATTCAGCAAATGGAGGCTGGTCATACCAACCAGTGCTGGTGTCCTTGAGCAGCATCTCAGGAGAGAGTGGGACCATGGGTGGGTGCAGGGGCAGCTTGGCAAGATACAAAGGAAGCTCCTGACGTTGTCATTTGTGTAACATATAATCTGTAGATAAATATCATTATTTCCTGATAGCCAGCAGTGGGCTGGAGGATTTAGTTTCTGGCTCTGTAAATATCACTGAATTCACCTGCTACAAATTCACGTAGACCATAAGAAGAATGCCGATGATTTTTGAGTCCTACAAGATCAGAAACAAATTATATACTATCTCTCATAAACTTGCTTCTGAAATTCAGATAGGCAAAATTGGATGAATATTTCTTAAGGTATTTTTTAAAGCCTACATACTGCTATTTTATCCCCAAGTGAATATTTATGGTCCAATTATAATCCTTGAAAATATTATTCATAAAGTAATGCTGCCATGCTCTTATATGTACCATGGTGGAGCTAGCAGGTGCCATGCTTATGGTGGCAAAACATGTTGCACAATAGTTTTTCCTAGCATCTGTGCAGTCATTATAGTTTAACTAGAGTAACTGTAACTCATCCCTGTCATCATCATAAAAGCATAATTTTGCTAGGCTAGTGTTTCCTTACGTTGTATATTTTCAGAACACAAAGTTGTAAACCATTTGATCTGAGATAGTAAAAAGGCAATAAAAATGCTGTGAAAGATTTGCTTATTTTTTAATATTGATATTAAAAAGTTATTTGCAATTTTTATAATTATGAAAATTGTGCATTCAATTCATAAATCCAAACAGGAATGAATTACTAAGCATTATATTATAGTCCTCAGAATAACAATGGATACTTTAATGTGTAGGACTGCACATTGACATCCCAGTCCTCCTACTGGTGTAGACTGGCATTTCCTAGCAGCACAGTTTCTCCTGCTCTCTCACTGACTTGGGAGCCAGAGCTGGTTGCATGTTAGGACTACAGCCCAAACCTTTTAAATTTATCATAGAATTATAAAATGGTCTGGGTTGGAGGGGACCTTTTAAAGATCATCTAGTCCAACTCTCCCACCACCATTGGCAGGGACATCTTTTGCTAGATAAGTTTGCTCAAAACCTCACGCAACCTAACCTTGAACACTTCCAGTTATGGGGCGTCCACAACTTCAGGGCAACCTGTTCTGGTGTCTCACCACCTTCATCATACTGAATTTCTCCTTTACATTTAATCTAATCTACCCTCTTTCAGTTTAAATCAGTGGAAATAAGTGGTGTCCTTCAACAGACTTTGGATCACTCAAGGGTAGTCTGTACCACCAGTAAATTACTTTTTTTAGTGCAAGATCTGTCGCTCTGGCAAATGAAGAACAAGGTGGGGAAATGAAGGTGGTGGTAATTACTCTCCCAATTGCTCTGATATGCAGTAAGGAGAGGAGAGGCTCCCAGACTTGGCTGAGTACTTGGCTGCGATGGCACCTGATACCCCATATAAGGGATCTTCTGACATTCAACCCAGTGACCCTCATTTCTAGGAAAGTGATGAATCTTGGTACAATGTCCACCTGCATTTTGTCCTAAATTGCTCTCTGCTTCACCCACCAGTTGAATTGCTTTCCCTTTTGCTTTTCTTTTGTGTTCATATGTAGAACTTCATGGAAATAGAATTTGCACCACGATTTGTGGTTTTCTGCTGGAGCTCAGTGAGAATTTTTTATATTTCCTAGCAAGGGGGTTATTTGGAGAGGCATTCTGCCTGCCTCTAGCTGCAGCAGTGTAGAACTCCTGTGTAAAAGACAGAACGAGTTTTTACCGAAACAGGAATGTGGTTAAGAAACCTTCCACAACAATTCATCAAATTAGAAGTGGTAATAAGAGAGCAACTATATAAACTAGCTCAGATATATTATCCCTACCCTAGCTAGATACGGAGATTCACAAGGCATATGTGAAAATCCATTTCTGGAGAAACTCGGTCTGTTTTGGTAGTGAAAAATAGGAAAATAAGTGAAAAAAAATATTCCTCCTACCTACTCCTGGTGGTGACTATTGGTCAAAAAAAAATTGGTTATGTCAGACGTTCCAGCTGGCCAAGCTGAGAGCTTTCCACAGTCTTGTGAAGCCCTATGACCACATTGTCACCAGGATGAACTATATTTTGCTTTGGGCCAGGGACAAGTTTAGATGGTATTTTCTTATCTGCTTGGTGTGCAGACCTGGTAGCCCACTATATCACTCTCCAACGCAACGAACTGTTCTTTTTTGTAACATTATCACAATTTCCCAGAGCATAGTAAATCCTTTTCTAGTGAGAAGCTCTCAACCAAGTGAAGTGACAACCACCAAGCGGGCGAGAAGCCAGAAAGTCTGCTGGTCTGTGAGACCAGCTCCTAGGAGAGCTGGGTTTCCTGGTGGAGATGTTCACTTTGATGTTTAATGATGGTGCATAATATCACACAAATTAGCACTACAATATATTATTTATCCTTTGGTCCCATCAGGTCTCGGCTTCAAAGACAGTGGAAGGAGAACATGGGCAGGTTTCTAGCTTTTAGACATATATTAAGTAAAATTCTTAAATTTTTTTTCAATCATTTTCTACTTAAAATAAAAAATAATGGAAAGAGAATTTGAAGTTTTAGAAATATTTTTTTAAAAAAAGTAGTTTAAGTTGGACAAAATGGTTTGAGTTCACCTAAAAGGATTTTCAAAATTTTACATTCTGTCTTTGATTTGCCAGACACCTTTCTGCAGGAGGGATGCTGGCAGTTAGAAGTCCACGTCCCAATTTCTCCATTTGGTAGATACACAAGTTAGAGGTTCAGGGTTTGCCTGCTTGTGATTTGGTATTCTTCTCCTTTTCAGTGGCACAAAATTAAACCCTTCTTTTGACTTCGCAGATAGACATGGTAAAGCACAGTATGCACAGATGTGCAAAGTTGCACAGGAGAAAAGGCCAATGTGTTGGTAGGATTGTTCCTCTCCCAGCTGTGAAAGTCTCCGGAATCACTGATCTGTGAGGCTTTTGGAGACAAGTGGAAAGAGCTGGAAGGGATAAATCAAGAGGTGATGCCTATTCTTTGCCACATAATGCACCTCTTGAACTGGCACAACAATCATGCCTTGACTCAATCCACACTTGTTTACCAAAAACGGACATTATCTTGGCACAGCTGCCATACCTTATCCATCTTTGGTCATTTCTCCTTTCAGCTACATACAAAATAATTTGGCCATAGGCCTCGCTTCATACATTGTTTGAATTCTGCACCAGACACAGCTAATAGCTCAGGCCAGGAAACTTGTTCCAGATGTTAATTAACTCCCTCTGCATTAACTGGAATCATACAATTAAGGCTTGATTATTTATAAAACCATTTTGTCGAGAGAATTAGGAGAATGAACACAAACATCCTGGCTCACACTTTCACACAAATGTCCATGTGCTGTTAAATTGTGGAAACTGGCACAAGTTGTCCCACACATTTATTTTCAGCCATCATAATTATTGTTGAGGAGAAAGGACGACAGTCAGCCAGGCGTGGAGGAGCAAAGAAGCTGATTCCCAGCCGAGCTAAGGTCTACTGTTGTGGCAGCAGCAGGTCTCAGAGATGCCTATCAAACAGCCCATCGGCAATGTGGCTCTCCTACTGCCGTAAATGTAAATGACAGAGCAGCCTCATTTTACCAGTCACAAATTGCAATATTTAGGAGTCTGGTAGCTACTCGGGGGCTGAAGGACCTGGCCAGTGCCTATGGTGCTTTGTGCTCTCTACCACACGTTCCTTGGTTTAAGGGACTTTTGGGGGGTCACACAAACAGTTGACAGATCCATGGCGCAGCAAATCCAAACCTCTCTCTACCATCTGCCTTGCACACAGCTCAGAGTCAGTGAATCAGGGACTTTTTATTATCTGATATTGCAAAATGGACAAATACAAGGCAAGCAAATACAAGGTGGAAGCAAGCTTTGCCCAAGCTGACTGAACGCGTGCAGTCCTGAAAATGCAAGGGTAATCCCCTTATGGAGACGCAGGTCACTGGGTTCTTGATGGAGGAGGAGGTGGGCTCCGAGCTGCTGGAGCACGTGCACAGCTTGTCCATGTCGTCTGCATCTCCAGCCACCAGAGACGGTCATTTTGAGGAGCTGTGACCCTCCAGGGGCTGTTGGAATCAAGTCTGAATCAAGGGGCCATTTGAGTGAAGAGTCCCCTGGCTCCGGATTCCTCCCTTGGCCAAGCCCTTGAGGTTCAGTGGTGTGTTCTGAGCCAGGACCCACAGCTGTGGGGCACAGGCAGGCTGAGCAGCTGGTGGTTACCTACTGCCTCTCTCTGTGCCCTGTTGGCACTTTTAGCATTACAGATCCTGCACCCTGGGAGAACAGAAGGGATAAGGAGAGACAACACTATTATGTTTTACTGATTTTATTTTTGTTTGAGAGCAATAATTCATTCCAGCTCACTTACTCATAACTCTCACCCACGCAGAAGTTTTCTGGGAGCTGCATGAACATTCTTCAAACAACGCAGATGAAACTGGCAGGACCAAAGTTACTGGAAGCCAGGCCCTAAGTGAGAGCTGTTACTGCAGAAGGGGATGGTAAGCAGGGACTCCATGTTTATTCCTAACTGAGCTGCAGGATTACCTCTCTCCAGGTTCTCCGACTGGCTTCCCTTCAGGCACAATGCCTTCTAATTTCTCCATAAGGTGCAATTTGTGGCTCCTAGGATATTCCAGTTTTCCACCCATCTTTACAATGGGATCACACTTTGTAAGATGTTTCCTACCTCTTAATTACCAAATGGTAATATTTCTCCATTACCAGTATGATTTCTTTTTCCCATAACTCACCCCTCCCAACTCATACATCTGACTTAATGTGTTTCTTCCACTAAGGAAGTTCAATTGTCAAGGCTTTTCTTCATTCTGAAAAAAAAAAAATAAAAAATCGTGTTTTGACAACACCAGTTAAACTACTCGACTTCATTCCAGGATAAACACTTGATGGTTAACGTGTCAGGGACATTGGATTACATTTTCCTCAGTGCCAGACATAAGCCACCTTCTCTTCCTCTGAAATTAGAATAATCATTCACAGTTCATCATTTATCATCCTTCAAGTATTTGGCTATCTATCACATGAAAGCAACTCTCAGCAGAGAACCCTAGCTAACATTGTGTTTTGAGGTTTCTGCTGATAGCTCCGTAAAGAGGTGTAAACTCCCTTCTTGCTTTTCCATCCTTTTCATCTTGTAAGAGGCTTTTTGATGCACACAGAGGAGTCTAAAGAGAAATAAGCTTTGATGTCTGCCACCTGAAGTGCATTCTCACCATTAGTAGTTTCAGGTGAAAATATTTGTAGCATAATGCCACTCTTCAGCTCTGCTGTCTGTGGGAAGGTTGGGAGCTTTGCTGTGTGTCTATTTGCGAGGTCGTATTTTGTGTTTGAACTGGGTAAGTGTGATAAAAAGAATATATAGATGTATAAAATATAAACCATCTTTGTTTCTGCTTCCTCCTGCTAAGTTGTGACCTCAGATTACTTTTCTTCATCAATATTTCAGTTTGATCAGTTTGAAATGTCTTTAGGCTTTAAGTGTCTGAAGCCAAATGGTAGTGCTAAAAGTTTCTCACTTTCCTTATGCTCAGCATGTAGCTGCCTTCCTTTAGACAGCCACATTTAACAAAATGAAACCTTTAAGAAGCTGAGTATTTTCATGGAAGCTCAGCTTCTTCCCATTCATCTGGTGTATGGTGCTTTCAGGTATATATAGGTATGTACTCAGTACACGGTATATCTTGATTAAGAGGTGAAGATTTCCTTATTTGAGAGTCAAATCCTGTGTATTTTCTGTCTCACCTATTTTTGCAGTAGCACGTTAGACTAGGTGTGTAAGCAAAGGAGTGGATATTTACAAGCACACCTCCATTAATGAGTATTTATGAGAGTAGCTTATTTTTCTTTAGTATCTTTCTTATTTTCCAAGTTGTTCATCAGTTCCTGTGAATAATTCTCAGGACTTCAGAATTCAGAAATATTGGTCCTAATTCTTGAGCTCTGGATAGAATGCTTCTGGGGAAATAACAGGAGATGACTTATACACGTTTAACTGCTGGTGTGAATTTCTAGGCAAATAGCAATTTATGAGACTTCAAGGATTCAGGGACTGTGTGTTTGGCTGTATGCTCAAAAGCGAACAAATAAGATCTCTGAAATCACAGAGGAGCAAAGTCAGCGCTTTTACCATGCAAAAGATATTCCTAAATCTGACTGCTTATGTGCTCATCTGCTCTAAAATTGATGAATAGTCCCCAAAGTGAACGCAGCACAACATCTCTCCTCAGAGCTGCAGCCTGGCCTTATGGTGAAAATGGTATTATACGAGATGTTCTGCAGCGTGAAGCTTCAGGAGCAACAGATCTGGGTTTGTGCCCCATTTGCTGCCCACACAACCTCCTGCAGCCTCAGCTCCAAGGGCACCCAAATAGCCCAACGTTGTGCTTGTGAAACGGAGCCACAAGCAAGGGACTTGTATGAACTGACACCGCAGCAGCTGCTCGGGGTGAACGGGAGCAGAGGAGGAGGAGTGTGGGTAGTGACAAAGGGAGTGACATGACCCAGGAAGTAACAAGGGACGTATCTATATTTAATTGAGATTCTGTTGTTAACGATAGTTTGAAGTAGGAACTTCAGTGTTACCATTTGTAGACTGTCCCATAAAGGGGTGATCAGTGGGTGGAGGTGAGACACGGGGATGATTTCAACCATTCTTTCTTTATATGGAGAAAGACTCTGCGTGGGAGTCTTGAGAAATTTTGGGGTTTTTTTTCCCCCAATATCAGTCAATTTGGAAAAAAGACAGGCACAATCTCAAAAAGGAATTTTGAATGCTATGAGGCTAATGAGAAGTGTGCTGACCCTCCAAAACACATACTGCCACTGCCCAACACACGGCGTTGATCTGAAAGGAAGCAACAATACCAGACAGTCCTGGGTATTTTCCTTCGTGTCCCAGTTTTATCCCAACCAAACTACGCTGTGCCCATGCTAAAATGAGAAGCAGTGATCTGCAATAGGAGTACCTCGCTATGGGAGCTGCCTCTTCCAATGCAGTGTTCGACAGCAGGAGAATAAGGATGGCTCTTTGCTGAGTTAGCCAGGCTCGGTGGCACTCGGTGTTATTTATTCAGCGTATTTGGGACAGGCTTGAAGCAGCCTCTTACCTGACGTGGAGCTCTGGACTGCTAAAGGCGGTTTATGCTGCAGAAGCAGCCTATAAATAGAAACAATCTTGAAAATTGCTCAGATGTGGAGAGACGTGTCGATATTGACTAAGGACATTGAGGTAGAATTAGGATTTCTAGGAAGCAGGATGCGAAGCAGCCAAATTATCACTTAAAATAAGCAGAGAATCCTATTCTGGCACGCACTGCAGAGATGTCTGCTGGCAGTGCATAGCTGTGTGCTGGCAGTGGAGAAAACTGGAGCATGGGAGTTTTACGGGTCATACAATGTACTTTTGAGCTATTCTGCCATAACAAAGCTTGGGAGAGAATATTTCTTTTTGTTCATTTTATTTAATAAGTACAAATCTGATACCAGGATGAGAAGATGATGGAAGGGCTGTCTGAATCACGAACTCTTGTTTGCATTTTGAAATAGAACTCAATAGAAATCTTGGATCCCAAGAACTCTAAATTTGGGGCATGCAGAATTCATCTCAGTCTGTGGTTAAGAGCCTACATATCTCTTGCTAGTTTTTGTGGGGAAAACTTCTAAAAAAAGGCATTGCAACTCTTTATGTTTGTTTGTTTGGTAAGGGGTTGAACAGCATCAAGCAGAGAGCCAGAGATGTATTTAGATTCATTCCCCTGGAACACGGGTTGGGATGGACATGTTCTTAATTAAAACTTGGAGTTTAGAAGATTGTTTCCCAAGGTTATTTTTGGTTGCTGGAGTCTGAATCTGAAGCTTGTCGCCTGACTCCAGCTCCAATGCATTCATATCTGATTTGGGCAATTTAGAACTTAATCTTTATTTGGAAGCAAAGAAGAGCAACTGTTCACAGATTTCAAGGGATGTCCCCAGTTTTTCTTAGGACAGCGTAAAGCTGTTTTAGCAATCTGAGTCTTACAAACACATCTGTTTCACAGCTTGTCAATGTATTTTGTTACCAGGTGAGGGATAGACTGGGAAACCTCTAAATTTCCTTGGGGGGTCTAAGGAAAGGACACCACCTTTGTGTAAGAGGACTCATCTGAAGTGTCTTCTCCTCCCATGGCCCCACTATGGCATCGGCTCTGCCATGCAACAGTGCTTGGTGACATGAGCTGTGCCGTGATGGGAGGGGAAATGACGACATGCTGGAATGGGAACTGGCAATTGTGGGGACAGATCCAGCAGCTTCACATCAAGAGGCTCCTGTTCGCCTCCATCCGCAATGGGAAAGGCGATCCGCAGATCCCGCAGAAGGCAAAACGTGGTGCACAGGACTGATTATCCATTCAGGGGTTATTTAACATGATTCAAAGGGGCCGGACTGCTGAAATGCTTGATATTTGGAAGAAATAACTAACTTGTCTGTTCTGAGGAACCTAATCCAGTGGAGCTAATGAAATCACTGTAAGACCTGCATTACGTGAGGTTGCCAACAGCAATTTGGCTTCAAGTGGTAAAGTCAAAGTGCATTCAGAAACTGTCAGTATTGTGATATGGGAGCAGGTTTTCACCGCGAAAATGTCCCCAGAAAAGGTTTGGCCCTGTCCTGGGCCATGGCCTCAGGATGCTCCCAGTAGAGCACCGGGACCTGGCCGGATGCAGGGACCCAGCGAGGGAACAGAGGCTGCTGCTCCCCCATGCCCCGCACAGGGCTGGGCTCACTGCCAGCTTCACATCTCTGCACTCATCAGGGTGACCCAAACCGGCTCACGTGGGTCTGACTAAAGGGAGAGCACAGGCTGAGCAAGAGTGGAGGCTCCCTCGCTATATATTCCTTCAGGGTCAGCTGCCATTCACTGCCTGGGATCAAATACCCTTTAATCCTTCAGAGGGAAGGACCCCAGATGCTGCCTGCTTGGTTTCATTACACAGGAGCAGAGCTGAAGCCATCAGAGAGATCATTTCCAAGCACAGCTGCCTAAAAATCTTCATGGTGCATATTCACGCCTTTCCCCCCCGGATGGCCAAGCAGCAAGGACTCTGTGCAAAACCCATTTAAAGATTTAATTTGGCTTCTGTGCTGTGCTCCCCAAGGAGAGAAGGAGGTCCTGCAAAGATGAGGATGACACTAAAAATCATTAAACTGAAAAATTAGGGTGATCATCACTGTTCTGGCCGTTTAGTTTTCACATTTATTTCCTACTTGCCCAACCTTTTGCTTTTAGGCTGGTTAGGCACTAGTAATGAGAATTCCATGAAGACATCGCCTATGTGCAGATATTTGTGCATCAGCCGTTTCTTGCCTCAATCTCTAGGCTTATTTCAAACAACTTTTGTAGTAGTTCAGAATTTTATTTAATTAATTTAATTTAATTAATTAATTAATTATTATCTGATGGAAAAGCTGAGCATGGACTCCTCTCTTGCTGGTTGTCTGAGACATCCCACAGACCTGCGCTTCAGAGGGAGAAATTGGTGGCTCTGCCAAGCCTCTCTGCTCTCTGAGCCATCCCCTGCCGGGGGATCAACTGATAATGCAACAAGTCAATAAGAAAATTCTTTTCCCACTGCACTGCTAGATGCCCACCTTTTCTGCTAAGTGGTCTAGGGACTTGAAATAGGTTTTTCCTCTTTGAAAGATAAATATTCTCCAGCTATCACAGTGTTGAAGGGTTGGTTTTTCTTCACAGATGACCTCAGTTCTAGCTAAGCTTGCATGCTAGTATGCACCCTGGCAAAAACATTCACCCTTCTCTGAACAGTGCATTGATTAATACAGTAGTATGCGCTAACAGTAAACTGATTAATGGTTTGATATATCAGTTGTCACAAAGCAAACCAGGAATGAGACCTGAATAAGAGATCACTGTCAAGCTTGATGTGAATTTAATAAAAGCACACATGCAATCGCTGGCTCCAGATGGTGGTCTGGTCGACTACAGGACGTGCTTGATCACCGCAAAGTTTCATGCAGAGGTGGTGAGGATGTGTGTTTAAAAAAAAAAAAAAAGGTGTAAGAAGAAGAAACAAAAAAAAGCCTGTATACATCATATTGTATCATATTCTTACTGATTGCAGGTTGCCCATGATAACAAAGGGCCGAAGGAAAAGCCTGATGCTCAGGAGGGTAGAGAAGGGTTGAGACTGAAGCATTTCACCCTGCTGTGGTCCCTGCAGCTCCTCACCTTTGTGCATCTCCACAGCAATTCACACAGAGCCAGGAAAATCTTTTCAATAGCATGTGTTCCTGCAGAGCTGTGCCGACGATAGCTAGGAGGCAGTGGGGATATAGAAATGTTTTCTATATGGTGAGACAGAGAAATGTCTTTGCAGCACTGGTACCCTCCAGGGGCGGTTCAGGGCTGGAGCTGGGTGATGCTGCTGGAGCTGGGTGATGCTGCTGCCTCCCTCTAGATGGTGCAGTCTGATAAAAAATTTGAGAAAAGACTGTAATTTGCTTCGATTGGGGTCTCTCCGTCTTCTTCTGGGCAGAGATTTTTTAATTGCATTTACAGGAGGGCATATTGCCAGTGACTGGGAACTGGAACACCACACTACTGGTAATTCCCTTAAGTGCTGGGATGAGAGCCAGATCCAGTATGGTATATGCAATATTTCCTAAAACCTGGTGCACTGTACTGAATTGTACCTTGAGCTATTTATTTTGCACATTAAGTTTCTACCTAAACTATTCAATTTGGGTTTTTTTTTGTTTGTTTTTTTTTCTTT
>WHYT01015036.1:249857-282262 GCA_009806455.1 Tetrax tetrax | reverse complement strand
AAAAAGAACAAATTAAAAAAAAAAAAAAAAAAAAAAAAAAAAAAAAAGAGAGAATAAAAACATGCCAATTCTTAAAATGCAAAAACTCCACTTGAGACAAAGGACAGCAATTTGAGGTGAAAGCCCAGTTTGATGCACTGATCAAATAAACACACCAGCTAGAGTGAAAAAAAGCAACACACACCACACAAGAAAGTGTGCATGTACAAATGGGCAGCAGCCAAAACAGACTGGAGACCATTTCGTCCAGAAAATGATTGTGAGGGGGAGATATACATGCAAAAACCCTGAGCAGGAAGAGTTAAGGAAAATAAAAAGGAGGTTTGTTTTGCAGCAAAAACATATCCTAGCAACATCACCTAATCGCCTAAGATTAGGTGGAGATACTGAAGCTGACACAGCCATGGGAAAGGGAGAGGTACTCAACAGACACCTGTTGTATTAGGAAAGCAGCTCTCTTCTCACATGAGTTTGGTTGGTACCTCCTGGTCCATCCAGCTAGGGAAATGTCAAACATCATCTGCTAATGATAAAATCAGACTTAACTATTCTCACTACTCAGCATTCCAGAAGAAGATGGGAGATGGATGGGCAAACAGAATCTTCTGTTTTGCTTCTGTTCAAGCACCTGTGAAGCCAATGATGGGACTGCTCACATGTTGAAGGGTTTGGGAGTGCTGATGGTTGCTCAGAGAGACTGGCACTGCTGGAGTGAAAGAGCTTGACTGAAGGGATGGTTGCAAGGGAACATGACTGCAGTGTATATATAACGTGGTGAAAAAGGACATAGCAAAAAAAATTACATACTGAGACTGGAGAGAAGTCACCTGTGTTAAATGGAGGGCATTAGGAGAAGCTGCCAAGGGGAGCAGGTCACTTTGCCATTTCCTTGTGGCTTCAAATAAACTGTGGTTGCCTTTCAAGTAACTGCTTTGGTCAGATAATTACCGGGCTCAGTCCAGGGATACCTGGTGAAATGCTGACACAAGGAAGATCAGGTTTAGATCAGGTCTAAGGTACCCTCCTGGCATTTAACTCTGAAGTAATGAAAATCTTCTCTGAAGAAACATTGGTAGAGACAGCCTGTGAGAGGAAAGGGTAAACTGGGGATTTTTTTCTTCCCACTTGTTCATGTAACTTGAATTTAGTGGCTTCCAGTCTCAAGCTTGGTAGGTCTCTTACTCTGAAGAAATAAATAATGATGTTTGCCAAGGAGAGCCCTGAGATGTTTTTAAGGACATTCAGCACTTGTGGGTATTTGAGGACGTTCAGCACTGCCTCTGACCCAGCTGCCGTTCAGGTGCAATGCAGCTGTGTTGGCACAACATGACACCTGGGCTCCTTCCCACACATGTAAGCAATTCACTGTGTCCCACAAGGTGAAACATTCCCTCCAACACCTGGCAGGTCAAGGTGCCACTGCTGGGGATGGAGATGTCCAATCTGAGTCTGTGCCCAGGTCTGCGGAGCTGGACAAACTGCCTGCCCATGGATGTCCCTTCGTGGGGCTTGGCGTGTCCGCACTGGCAACCACCCTGCCCAGCAAAGCACCAAAATGAGAGCTCTGGTGTGGGAAATCTGTCTGTATGAGTATTTGTGGGATTTTATGTTTTAATTTTTTAGTTTTTACATTTGCATCTCATTGTATAATTGCTATTTACAATGAATTCTTCATCTCCTGCCCTTTGAAGTGACCTTTGCTCAGACCTGCTGGCCTCTTCTCCAGGTGTGAGGGAGACAGCATGACTGGAGCAGCTGGGACTTTTTCACATCAGGGAATGTGGTGGTAAAGAATATGGCTGTTTTTTGCAATAGACTGTAAGCTCTAGTCCAGTGGGTTTTAAAAAGTATTATCAGAAGTGAAAGGATAAATTTAAAAATGTATAAGCAGGGACTTTCAGCACTGCATGCCTTCATTTATAATTCACCAGTGCTCATTTCTAAAGAAGATTTGATATTTTTACAAAGTAAATGTACTTTAAAACCTCTCTTTACTTTGCAGTGAATGAATGTGTGATTAAGTGAACTTACTGAAAAGGAGGAGAGGGAAGCGAGGTTTAGAATAGGGTCACCAGATAGCCATGAATTGATTGCAATTTTCATGTAATTCAGCATATAATTCAGTGGGAAATGTCGTTGTATTCCTGTTCATAGCATAGCCATGGGTTTGGTGCTGGTAGAGTGACTTTTCTGAAAAGATCTCCAGATTCTTGGCTGGTGACTGTTACTATCTGCACCTTCATGCCCAAAGCAAAGAAGCTATTTGGTGGAGAGGAAGGAGCAACGGCATCCTTATCACTCCCTGATGTGCCAGAGCCCCACATTGCTGAAACCAGTTCAGCAGACTGGTCTGGTCGGAAAGTTGCATCAGCATGTCCCAGTACCTAAGCCAACCCCAAAGACCAGTTGATACGTAGGTACAAGAGAGAGCTCTGTAGATGCTAAACTGGACTTGGCATGGAGCAAATTGTCCACTGAATACAAGCCCATTTTCTCAGCACACAAAATAAAAAGGTGACTTCATGTCCCTATCTCCTGCCCAAAAGCACAAGGTCTCAATTTGCTCAACTTCAATAAATTGTGGAAGACTTTTGAGGTGGCATTCTTCTCTTAGGCACTCATCTCCTCTTTGCTGCTGGCTTAGGTGTGTGAAGAGAGACATTAGCAACTTGGGCTCCTTTGTACAAAGGGGATGGGACAGTGATAGTGGCCCACGTTGCATCTGGAAGGAGGTGGGGAACCATCATCAGCTGGACCCAAGCCAACTTTTTGTGTGGGGTGTTCCTCCTTGGTTTTGCCCCCAGTACAGTTTTATTATCCAAAGGGAAGTATTTGGGGGGGAAATGTAAGGAAAAACACCTCTCTCCCAAGAAGGCCATTTGGAGACAGTCTCTGCTTAAGCTCGTCCCCACATAATTCTTATCTGGATCTGGCTTTCTTTTTCCCTTCTCTGCTCAGTTCTTCATCCTTTAGGAGTTGCTAGGACTTAGCTATGAAAGCCTGCCTCCTTCCCTCAAAGGATCAAATCCATTTGGCCTGTTTTCTAGCCTCATTGATGTTTATATCTATTAATTGTTTTCCCTCTCATTTTCTGATTTCCTACTAATATCACAAAAAGCCCTGAAGAAAACAATCTTTGATGGAGATTAACATATTTCAGAAGCCAACTTGCCATCTCCAATGTTTGTGGATAATTAGAAGATTGAGTATAAATGGTTTGCAAAGCTGCTTATTAATGTATTTTTCCTTCCATTACATAAAATATTTCATTTCTCTGTGCACTTCACACGTTCCAGGTTCTTTTCCATGAAAAAGACAGACGTGACCTCCTCTACTCCTGTTCTCCATGTCCTGCCAACTTTGATTTTAAGCAACATCAAATTTTTAGCATGTAGTGCAACTCATGTAACTCCTGGTGTTTATGTACTGCTTTATCTTCTGCGTGCATTAGCAAGTGAGAACAGATTAACCAATGCACTTCGCAAGACAGACAGGTCCTGTGAGCTTCCATAGATGGACAAATTGAGACCAAAAAATGCAGTGATGCCATAAGATCACAGAAGGAATCAAGATGAATTCTGGAGCTGGAGTTTCTCCTACCTGGTAACTTTTGGCTCCAGATGAAGGTAGATGTTAATCACAGGATGTGACCTTATCTGCATCAGGTTAAGGTTTTTGACTTTTAACAAAGCCAGAGCTGGGAATTCAGTGTTAAAAAAAAAGCCTTTTGAGTCACAATATATAGCAAACTCATATTCAGGACAGATGGTATTTTCTAAAAGTAGCTGTTTACTCCTAGAATTACTCTTCTTCCTTCCTGTGGCATTTGTTCCTCATTCTGTGGTGCTTCTGCCCACAAACTTGTCTTTTTCAGCATATTTCTGCTGTCAATTTTAACAATCTTTAAAAAAAAAAGAACAAACCTACCTATAAAAAAACCTCCCTCCCTGTCTTTGTCTTCTTACCTTCATGTTCCTCTCTGGCAATATCCTGTCTTAATTACAGATAAATGTACAACATTTAGTTATTTTGGAAAATGTCTTTTGTCTTCATATAGGAGGCATAATTAGCAGCTTAGTTCATCTTGCTTTTTGTTCAGCTAAATGTCACTCTCTATTTGTGTTGTTGCTTTTGTTTCTGTCTAAGTAAGGAAACCAAGAATAGATTGCAAAAAGAAATATAACTTGTTTCATTTTCTTTTAGAAACCTGGCTCTCAGCTGCACTCTCTTCTCCTCCTTTCGTAAAGGACGGCAGTCTTGTTCAGATGTCTGCCACTGTGACCTCTCCCTTCTGACAGATTCTGTCTGGTTTTATGCCAGGGTGCAAGTCAAGAGAGCGCAGGATTTGGCCCAGCAGACCCAACAGGAATCGTGCACAGGGCTTGACCCGTGTTGTTAGACACCTTACAGGGCATAACTAGTCCCAGTCAAACACCTTGAAGGAGCAGTTCTGTGTCAGCCTCATTGTCCTGTGACAAGACGCAGCTTTTGTATTCCTCAGTCACAATCGTGAACCTTTCCGTTTGGACAACGATGACTTTCCACTGGCACCGTATTCATTAAACTGCCTCTAGGTCTATAGCCGTATTCAAAAGTGTTGCTCATTAAATCTTGGAAGGCAGACAACCTTTCCTCTTGTAGGTTGGAGAGGATGAAAGCACTTGCGAAAGTCTTCCTTACAGAAATAAAAATAGTCCCAGAAGCATAGATTTTTTCCTTCCTATTCCACACAGATTGCTCTGCTAATGATTGCAACTAATATTGCCTTACGTTATTTTTGGATATATTTACGATAACCCCAGAATAATTTAACAGGGATTCTTCTCTTCGTATAATTAACTAGCATTCTTCCTCTAGCGTCTTACTGGTACCCATCAGCCCGGTTTCAACACCCATTTCAGAAATAAAAGTAGAGACACAGATGCTGAGTTTTGCACTCTTCACAATCCTGAATTGTGTTTTGTCTGCTTTTATCTTTTAACTCTACTCTTGTTACAAAATTAAAGATATCCCAACTCTCAAATTATGGACTTCCACTTATTTTAGGGATAATGGGACTGCAAATATAGTTATTAACTTGTTTGCTTGAGAGAGAGAGGAAAAACAAAAGAGAACTATTGTTGGTACTGTAAAAGAAAAATGGAAAAAGTGCTGGCTTCAGAATACACATAATACGTGTCTGGAAAAATGGAGCCAAGTGGGAACCTGCAGTGTAAAATTGTTTCCAATTAATCCTGGCTCACCAAAGCTTAAAAAGCCGATTACTAGTTGATCTATATTATATAGCTCCCTGGAATAGGCAGCCAGCAGCTTCATTCCTCTGGCAAAACAGTTGTCTGTAAGAGAAGGGTTCATCTGCACAGGAGACAGAGCTTTTTCTGAGGTTGCACGCCGTGCTCCTGCAGAAGAAAGGGGCTGTGGGAAGCCCTGCTGCTTTCTGCTTTGATCCCCACGTGCAAGCGCTACTTCTTCGGCTTTGCTTTCTCAAGTGGAGTCAGGGTAATAGGATCAGTTAAAGGGGAGAAAAAGAAACCAAACCCAGACAAAATACATCCTTTGCTACATGCACACTGCGTCAGCTGACTAAAGCCACCCGTGACAGATGTTGGTCGTGCTGAGCAGTGCTGGAGAGGGCCCAGACACTCCAACAGCGGCAGCAGGATCATCACTGATTTATTTCTGTGTATGAAAGGGACCCTACCCAGGGCTCTGGCTCTGTGCAGGCATTGCAAGGATGTCCAATTATCAGTTCATCATTTTAGTTTGATTAAATTATAGTTACAACGAACAGCCCCGCTTGTATTGTGTCTTCTGTTCTTTTGTGTTGCTATTACACACACTTAGCACCGGCTGCACAAGAGACCAGCCCTTGACTGAATGCAAAGCCCAAAAATAGGCCTTTTTATTGACTTCAGGGGACCTTGGATCCAGCCTCTGACACAAAGTATCATAGGCTGCTACTCATAATAATTTGCTTTTTCAGTCACAGGAAACTCCATGCCTCTAGATACAACTGGTTCAAACAAATACATATTCAAACGAGAGCACACCATGGGTGGAAAAATAAATATAATTGCACCCAATTTTACACTTGCACTTGTCCTCTAGGAGCTAAAATGAGATTTTTAATATACTTATTATGAATATGTGCATCTGCTCTGCCATTTTTGCATAATGAGCACATTCCTGATACTTAAAGAATTAGCTTCCTCTCTCTCTAAGAGATAGGCAAAATGAGGCATGCTCTTATTCATGTATTTATTTATTCATTCATTATTATTTGCCTGAAGCACACTGGGCAATCCATCTTGTTCTCAGGAAAACCCCAGGGGCTATGGAGAAGGCTCGGCATTCAGCTCTGAACTCAATTATCACAAATCTCATCCTATAAATTAGAACATGTTGCAGAGAAAGAAGAAAACGCCTCTCCCCATATATGTTCCCTGAAAAAGAGAGAAAAAAATTCTTTTGGAGAGTTGCCTTGAGAAATGCAGGGGAGGGAGATTATCCAGCCCGCCCCAGATCCACGCCGCAGGAAGACAAGAGGCTGCTAGCTGGACTTCCAATACATTTTGCCACATCATGGTTTCACACACTGAGCAAAGTGCAAAGCAGCAGTGACAAACATGGACCACACACATCAGCCTCAACTCAGGTGTCTGGAACTCAGACATGGTCCTTCCCTGAAAGGAAAGCAACTTTTCTTACTCAAGTGAACCAAATCATAAGCTTTTATTTGCCCCTTCAACGACTGAGAGGATAGTTCTAAAAATATTTTCCAAAGGAATTCAGAAGCTAGAAAGCCATCAGGAGAGCACCTGTAGCCTGTATCCCTGCAGCTTGCCTTACGTCCGTTACAAGTAACAGGTATCACTTCCACAGTCTGCCAAAACCTGCTCCACGACTGCACAATGTGCACCAACACCTCTGAATGCTGCAAGGAGGCCAGTTTTTCAGGAAAACATCATCAGCTCACAGGTTTTGAAATGTTTGGTAGTACCAAACTCCCCAGTTGCTAACAGATTGATATAGCCGATGTTTTCCTTCAAGTGATATTCATGAGCAGATGTGATTTGTAACCAGGGTGATTGTTGTAGTCCTCTCAATGAGTTCATTTACAGCAAAAGCAAGACACCCACTTGTGCCTGGTAAGAAGGGAACAGGGTATGCAGATTGTGTCAGTGCAGCAGAAAATCTGTGGAAGCGGGAGCTGCTCTTTTGTTGTGATTTAACCCCAACTGGCAACTCAGCACCACCCAGCCGCTCACTCACCCTCCCCCAGTGAGATGGGGGAGAGAATCAGAGCAGTAAAAGTGAGAAAACTTGTGGGTTGAGATAAAGACAGTTTAATAAGTAAAGCAAAAACTGCACATGCAAGCAAAGCAAAACAAGGAATTCATTCGCTACTTCCCATCGGCAGGCTGGTGTTCAGCCATCCGCAGGAAAGCAGGACTCTGTCATATGTAACGGTTACTTGGGAAGACAAAGGCCATCGCTCTGAACATTCCCCTCCTTCCTTCTTCCCCCAGCTTTCTATGCTGAGCGTGACGCCACGTGGTGTGGAATATCCCTTGGGTCAGCTGGGGGCAGCTGTCCTGGCTGTGCCCCCTCCCAGCTTCCTGTGCACCCCCAGCCCACTGGCTGGTGGGGTGGGGCGAGAGGCAGAAAAGGCCCTGACTCTGCGTAAGCGCTGCTCAGCGGTGACTGAAACATCCCTGTGTCCCCAACTTCCATGCTTCCAGCACAAATCCAGAACAGGGCCCCGTACCAGCTACTGTGAAGAAAGTTAACTTTACCCCAGCCAAAACCAGCACATCTTTAAAACTAACTGATATTGGTGCTTTGCGGTGCCTAACCAGCCAGATCACCCCAGTTTCTAGCAACACAGGGGAAGGTGTAAGGAGTGGGCTCTCAGGCTGCCATGGGATGCTGTCAGACCAATGACATCCCTGCAAGTCACCAGTACTCAATGTCTGAACTGTCCAGTATGGGGTGCAAAGTGTGGAGACCTGGTAAACAAGTGTCTGAACCTGTTAAAATGCTCACTAAGCACAACAGGCTTGAGGTAGGATGCTGTAATAAGAGAGGATGTGTGAAATGCTCTCATAAATAAGTAGCAGTCTGCCAGCTGGTTTGTATCCTCTTTGCAGACTGCACAGGACTGGGTAGTCCATATAGTTTTCTCATGATTTCTTAGTCTCCCTCCTTGGGAGGTAATATTTCTTTTCCCCTGTTGCAAGACTGAGCCCCATGCAAACAGCAAAGGGGTTACTGTTTAACCAGGAACCACATGTACCACCACCAGGTCAAATAAAACACTGGTACAACCATTCAGCTCTTTTAATTTTTAACATCGTCATTTCCAGGGTTTCTCAGAAGCTCAGGCAAGCAGCTCTGTACCACTGGTCCTCTGAAGCTGCTTTTGGCTGGATCCCAAGAAACTTGAAACCACTGGGAAGATTTCCATTAACTTCACTATATTAGGTACTCTAATAGGAAAATACTGATCATTTCTGGCAACTGAGGAGGCTTTATGGGATGGCTCTGCCATTGCCAGTTTAAGAGGTGAAAAAAATCTGCTGTGGGGACCACACATCCTGAACACTACAAAAACTGTTTTTTTCCACTGCTAACATTCAAACATTCGAGTCATGACACAGATTTTCTAGCCTTATTTCGGCTTCTTCAGACAAAAGATCTTCCTTCCACTTCTCACATCAAACCTGAAGATAGCTAACAGGCTCCTCCTGCTCACCCTGCTCTTAACAACTGTTAAGAGCCTTTAGGACAGCAAGGAATCAGGGGAACTGACAGCTGAATTTCTAGTGACTACTTTTGTTTCATCTGTTGCCAACACACTGAGGAAGAAAGGCATAACAGCTACCACGGCAGAACCACCCCGCCAAACACATTGGTGTCAGAGTGATGCTGAAGGTCCAAACCACCAAAAGTTACCATCCAGTGTAACTTTCAGGATAACAACTGAAGCCAGGAGGATCTGTAGGTACTGAATCAATAAGAACTGGGTTTTTCTTACACCAGACAAACAGGTTGCTTATGCCAAGAACACTTGCAGCCCTTCCTGATGAAGAAAAGAAGGGGTTTGCTATATTGTGTTTAAGGAGCAAAGTTCAGCAAGGCTTTTCCACACACAGAGAGGCAGGGTCTTCAGCTGTGCAGGTACAGGTAGCGCAGAAGTTGTCCTCAAATACAGCCCTCAGATGGACAATGAGGGTAAAGCACTTGGCCAGGCTCTTACGACTGTGGTTTGGAGGAATAAGCGATTTCACAGGAATTCTCACACACACTCCTGTAGAAGTCTGCTAGATGTGTCACAGTGAGGGCTCTGTAGATACAACCAGCATCAGGAAACCTGCTGCTAACACTCAAGTGTAAAGACCACTGCCAGCATTTAAACGAAGCTGCGATTACAACACAAATACTTGCCTGCAGATGTCTCAATTTATAAATAATGAATTTTGGAGTTTGTTTGGGATAAAAAAGCATCCATTAAAAATGAAAATCCCATGCAAATCAGTGAAGCTTACAACTAGCAATACAGAGAAAAGATAAACAATAATAATATTTTTTTTAAGCTTATATCTAAGAAAGCCATGAGAAAGTCAGAGAGGCTATTCCTCTGTAAATAGGGCAGTGAAAGACGATAATGGGCCTAAATTCTGATTCTGTACAACTTTCACCGACTTCACTGATTAGGTAGTTGCTTAAAAAACAGCAGAAAGGGTTCTGATTTGATCTGGAAAATGATGTGAACGTCACTCAATGGACTGACCAGAAAAGCCTTTTAACTTCACTATGTATAAAGTGCTGCCTGTGGCAAAGATTCCTGGTACTACTCTAAGAAGTTGCACAAATTGTAATGGTGAAGGACAAAGGAGGATATGCTAGAGGGAAAGCTGCCTGCAATTTTGGATAGCATGATTTGCTTAGTTTACAAATCAGAAGAGGACTTGTCCTTTGTTTCCAAATCTCAGCCTGAGATCAGAGCAGTAAAGTGGCGCTCCTGGCTTATGTATCCATGTCTGCAGGAAAGAATTTGACCATCAACTTGCCTTTGTCATTTTGGGTTTGTTTTTTTCCCCTACTTGGGCTTCCTCAGCTGCATTGCTTACATTTTGCTGACAGCTTTAACTTCCATTTGTCATTTAGCTGTGCATGAGGACTCGGAAGGCGCACACAGATTGTAGTCCTCGCTTGATTTATGGCACCTTCTGCAGGCGTCCAGGTGCTCCGGTGAGCAACACGGATCTACAGAGATTATTCTATTCCAGCAGCCTCCAGCAGCTACCTCTGAAGTGACACATGGCTGGTGTTAGTACAGCAACAGCAGTTGGAGGGATGAGATTTTAAATTGTCTGTCTTTTGGGTAGGATCTGTCTTAAGTCACCCTGGGATGTATTTTGAAGTTACATCAGGGTCAGCTAAAGCATGTGGGTGGTTTTGTACATATGTCTATCAATCAGTGAGCACCTCTCTAGAAGCAGCAGCAGAAGAATTTATGTGGAGATCCTAATGTCATTCATCACTGTGGCCAAGGCACAACGTGACCCAGATTCCCACATTTGTAGAAGTGGAGAGTGCTCTGATCTGACACCTCCAATTTTGAGATATTCTGCTTTAGCTCAAGCTGCCAATTCCATCTGCAAGCTGCTGGGTTTGGGCCCTTATCTGAGCAAGATTCAAGGCATAACACATGCTCCTTCTGACAGGGGCCAGGCCATTGCCTTATGAAGGGCATTTGAAAGAGAGGAGCTGATCTCTCAGCACATAACTCTTCATACAGTGGACTGGACAGAACACGGGCATTCCCTCCATCCTGTTCAAAATCCCCTTACTTCCTCATGTCAGCTTCATCAAAGGTACACAAGTGGAAAACCTTGGAAAGTATTTAATATCTCTAAAAAGAAGAATCAGCAGATAGCATTTGTCCAGTACCTTTGAAGACAATTTCTAGACACAAAATTTTGCTCTGGCCTTGCACTAGAGGAGGAGATACTGGCATTGCCAAATCACTAGCCTCCTTTTCGCTTACGCTTCATTTTTACCCATGAGCAGAGCTGGCCTGACCTCAGTTCTCAGGTCTTTAAACCCACCAAATTTAATTGCTTTTAATTTTTTTTTCTAGATTGGTACCTTACTGATGCAAACGTAGAAACACAGATGATTCAGTTTGATCTAGTCACAGACTGAGTTCTGGCTGGAGGCTACCTATGAAGCACTTTTAGTGTAAAAAATATTCTTAAGAAATGCAGCAGCTTCTAACTGGTAATAACTTGAAATTCTGTGTTAAAACTTGTCCCAGGCAATTCAACATTTTCCTCAAGCCAATTTACATTTTAAAAAGAAACTTGCTTGTGTATGTTCATTTCTGTATATCAGGCACCAAATATTTTAGTAAATGATCACTGGCAAGAAAGTCCATCAAAACAACCAATACCTGGAATAATTTCTGGAAAATGAATTTTGCAGTCATACATTCAAAGAAAGTAAACTCAATACACTAGAAACTCAATAAGCTTAACGTAGAGACTGTCTCCAGGCGGAGTTTGGATGTGTTGAGGGGACGATGCAGTTGCTGCCATGGCAGACAGCAGGATGTCTCCCTCAGACCCCTAAGTACCATATACAGACCCACCAGCAGGAACCAGACTACCCTTTGGACACCCCTCCCTCTAACGCCCACGTAAGACAAGTTCATTGTCAGTTCGGTGCCCAAAGACAACAGCCAGGCTGAAATCCCAGGTTCGCTCCTCCTACGCAATGCTCCTTGCTGTTGCTTACATGGCAATCTCCCTCAGGCTTCCAGCTTGTATACAGATCACGGGCTTGGCCCGGTACTGCTGATCACAGCAGTGATATCTAATTCAACAATGAAAGCTTTTTTTTTCTTCCCATTTGTGTGAATTTCCTTTGATGCTTAAACAACAGAAAAACAGTAAAAACAAAGCTCTCATCCGAATTACTCAGGAGAATACAGTAAGCTATTCTAGGCTGTCAGATACAGTTGTAATTAGGTGCTTTTAGAAGTATATTATCTATTTTTATCTGTTATTTATTGCGCATACTATATTGTGCTGAACATGTTATGCCTCTGACAGACTACTGCAGATTTCTTGGTGCGTTATTGTCTAGGAGCTGTTGCTACACCCTTTTTAGGAATTCGGAGACAAACCATTCAGATCCTGACATTTATTTATCTTCTTAGAGCGAATCTTTTTGTTTGGTAGATATGTAGGACTCCTAAAGAGATGTTACACTGCGTCACGCTAATCCTCCTTCGTTCACGGATTACTGACCTAATGCACAATGACAGCCCTTTCCGAGCCATCGTCTCGCACGGCGGTAATCCGCTGTCACGTGTGCGTGCTGAAGTGCTTGACCTGCGCACATCACACCCACGGTGTCCTCCCTACAACGACCCCCGAGAACGAGCTCTCCCGGCGCAAAGGCACCTCAAATTGCACCCACTGCTGAGACAGCTCAGAGAGCTCCCACTGCCAGTGGAAGGGTGCATTTCACCCCCGGAGAGCAACACGCTTTCCCTAAAGGCTCTCACAACCCAGGAGGCTTTCAGGAGAAGAAAGTCAGGCCAGCTGCTAGCTCTGTCCTGGGGCAATGCAGATGCGTCTCAAAAGCAGAGGTTTGCCCCTCCCTGGGCTGTACAGAGCTCTAGGCTGTGTCAGCCCCAAGAGCTGGAAGGCAGAGCTACGTGTTCACTTCCCAGCTCCAGTTTCCTGTCTGTCATGCCCACTCACCCCTACCCACATAGAAAAGAAATAATGGAACAAGGCAATAATTTTTTTCCCTTCCCAAACACCTACAAAAGGAACATGAGTCAAAGCTCTAGCTACCTGGCAGCACAAACATCAGAGCATCCTGGTAGATACTGAGAAGCAACTCCACAGCTTGTTTAACTCATCAGCCCTTCCACTTTTTGCAATATCCTCCAGATCAGCCCTGTGTCCTCACCTCCCCAGCCACGTGAAGAGCCTGGGCTCAGCTGTTGCCATTCATTGCATCACCAATTCACAAATTCACCCCAATTTCTCATCAGAAAGCACAGAGGAGAGGAAACCTCTCCCAGCTTCTCAGCTGCTAACTCCCTTCCTTCAAGATGCTCACATGTCTTATCCCAAAGAAAAGCCTCTCCTTCAGGTTTTCTTTATTTCTAATTTAGGAGTGGAGACAAGAAGAATTTTTACAGGTCTAGAAAGCCGTAGCACAGAGCTTGCAAGAGGAAGCATAAAAGTTCAAGGAAAAAAAAGAAACTGGAGACCCTACAGAGCTGGTTACAATATGGCAAGGATGATTGACCTTCAGTTAATTATTCTATAGAACCACAACTAATTCTGCTTATAGAAATACAGAATTGGGTTCGTAACAGTAAGTTTATATCCCTGACAGCACCAGGCAGCCTTCTGCAGAGACCTTCAGCTTGAACCACCCTGCCAGGAGCTCCTGACCTACAACCCAGCTTATGAAGAACAAAGACCTTTGCTATATCTGCTCCTCTATGAGCTGAGAGGCTGCCAAGTGCTGCTTTCCAAAACAAAAGCAAGTTTGCAGACCCAGGGTCCCTGGCTGCCCTGACCCCAGGAGCAGAAAACAGAGCTGTGCCAGGGAGGTGGCTTCACAGCTCCCGTCTGCTGTCCTGGCACAACCTCAGAGTGAGAAAAAGCTGCACCTGCAGGGAAACCACAGCCAGGCACTGAGGCTACGGTGAGGCTAGTATCACCCATTTCACCTTCTTACGGTCCTGTGGTTTGGGTTTTTTGGCTAAAGAGGAGAGAGAGCTGCAGTGCAAGCACTGCATTACCGAGAACGTCCTTCCTATTTCCGTCTTGGAAAGTGAGAAAAAGCCATGGGGTAACACAGGAATCTTTTAATCATAGACAGTTGTACAATCTGAAATGTTTTTGCATGCCGTGTATGTGAGAGTGATGGGAATTTGAAATGGACAGCAAAATAGTAAAAGATGGATTTTTTAGTGATAATCTATCAACCTAAGAAGTGAATGAGGCTATACAGCAGCTCCTTCTCTCATTCATAATTTTAATATGCTAAAATGCCTACATTTTAGTCTATCTGACTACAAGCTTTTAAAGTACATGTTTATAAATCCCTGAGAAGAAAGACATAAAATGAAAGAAATGACAGCTCTGAGTTATAGTTGTGATGAACACTGTCATAATAAATTTCCTCCTCACCCAAAGGAGTAATGAGGGATTCCTTCTGTACCCCACCATGTTTTCACAAGTCAAATACAGCCACTTGTTCAATTTATAGCTTGCTTTTGGGCTGGAAGTCTCCACACATATTACATGAACTCAGCTGTACATGAGTCTAAATTATTTTGTTGAGAATATAATGCTTCTAGATAATTTAGGCAGAGATTTTCTGGGTTGTGCAAGGGCTTTTGCTACCTAAGTCAGAGGAATGGATGTATCTAAATCCTCTGGGCAGCGTGTCAAGCCATAATCTTTTAGAGGTGTTGTTCTACAGCTGTAATTGCAAGAGGAAGGGATGCTGAAATGTTAGTCAAAACAATGCTTTCATATGAGAGATTAGCAATTTTCAACACCATGGTTCTTATCAGAGCTGTAATGTATATTCATCACCAATTCCCTGCTTCAGCTCGGTTTGCTGTTGCTACAAAAGGGGACGACAATTTAAACAACTGTTTCTGGAACACTTGGCTGGCGTGCACAGCTTTGCTCTGAACAAGATTTCCAGTGAAAAATGAATCAATTTAAATACAATGGCTACATATTTTGCCATATCTTTATTGCACTTTTACCACGTTGCAAACAATTCCACAAAAATGCTGCAAAAGTAAGCCTAGAGCTGCTGAAAGCAGCTTTTTACCCATATATGTATATATTTACACAAAACTATCAAAAGCAAAGTGGAAAAGTAGCAGCTCAGCTATGATAGTCTAGAAAGATAAGAGCTGCCACCTCCTTATGGACAAATAGTACAACTTGTCATTTACATCACTTTGTAAAACCAACATTCAAGTATTCCTGTCAACGCACAATTAGTGAAATTCCCTTCCGGTAACCACTGTATTTATTATTATTATTATTATAATTATTATTTTTGCCTTTAAAAGTTCATAATGCCTTAACCCTTTAAATGCTGGGTAGCTGGGGGAAAAAAAGCATTCAATTTAAATAAGATACAGTGGATTAGAGCACTTAAAGGGTTAACACAAAATACTAAGTGGACTGTCACCACAAATAAAGTGTGAGTCACAAAACTATGCCGTCCCTCTCAGTTAAATTTGGTAGGTAGGTCTGGGGTTTCATAGATATACCATATATAAATACAAAATATTAAGTAAAGGCTTCCTTTCTATACAAAAAGGACAGGAGGTGTTTTGCTATCAGACTGCTGTCTGTCAATGATCTGAGTATTTTCTGCATCTTTCCACAATCTCTCTTTAGGAACTAATGAAAAGCATCACATTAGACTTATTTTTCTTACTGAACTAAGCCTTTGCAGAGTCTACACTTTACCTACTTTGGGAACAATTATATCTCATTTCTGAATTCACTGAATTCATGAAGTGGCATACACAGTCTTTTGCAAGACTTTTTTTTTTTTTTTTTTTTTCCTCTTTGAATCTTCTTTACTTGGCTGGTAAAAACGTAGTCTTGCGATTTCACTACCTCTCGGTCGTAACAGTGTTAACATCAGCGTTAAAGTCATTTTCAACCACATTGTCATAACCATCCTTTTCTATACAGTCACTAACAGCCTTGAGGACAATCCGCAGCCGCCTGTCCATCGCCTCCAAGTGAGGCTGGTAGAGAATGGGAGCTATTTTATCTTTTAGTAAAGATTCCTTCATCAGGAGACTGAGTTTGTATTCCTCCTTGGCTAACAACTGTAATCGCAGATAGGTAGACTTCCTTATTCTAAGAGAAAAAGGAGAAAAAAATGCAAATCAATATTTTCATCACTATTGATTTTGACAGGGATAAAAGGCTTACAGTCAGCACAGCGATAACAGCGTAAAAACCTTATTCTGTGATCTGAAATGATGAGAACCAGGCACCGTCACTGTCCTAACAACCAGACTCCATTGTCACCTGGCCTGTGATCTTTGGGAGCCCTTAAAGATGGAGAGGTTTTGGAGCACAGCTCTACAGTGAAGGGCAGGTGCCTTCACGTTCCTCGGCTGGGTAAGGCACCGACCGGATCTGGTGCAGCGTTCGTGGGGTCACACCAGTCTTGGCAATGACACACACGACGCTGGGGCATGGGCGGGGGCAGCGGGGGCTCCCGCTATCCCACCCCACAGGGACGCCCAGAGCCTCCGCAGGCACGGAGCTTGCCCTGTGTCCCAGCCATGCAAAGCTGAAACTCTAAATACCACCCGTCCTCTCTGCAAACCCTGGCCATGGGCACCACAGAAAGCCATTGCGAGGCACTTGAACAAGCTGGGGAAAGTTTTGCCGCTTGACTTCAATGGGAGATGAATTTTGTGTAAATAAAGCCTCTCTGACAACAGCTCCCAGCCACGCTCCTGCAAGGTCCTGATCTCAACAAAGCACTTAACATGTCAGTGCCTGTTCTGAGGGCTAGCTCAGGTCAGGCACCCCAGCCAGGATCGTAACATCTCCTCCTCTCTGTGGTATGCAATACAGGATTCAGTTGAACTTTTCAGTCCTGTTAGTGGAAACAATTACATAAAATGGGAAACAGCTCTGTAGATTAAACATACCTGCAGCACTGGTTTAAAGGCACCAATATGGAAAGTTCATCATGGGAATATTTTCCAAATCTGTTAAAAGATAAGAGCAAGAACATGACAAAAGGTGTTTTACAGACTAACTTTTTTCTTTCTTTTCCCCAAAAAGATTATTAAAGGTATTTACCCTCTTCCATTATCTAAGTGGATAATAAATGTTTCATTTCCAAACTTCTCAAAGGTTTCATAGTGATGTCGATCCATGTTACCTATAGAATAAAGAGAAAAAAAAGATTGTTCTCACTCCAGCTGGCTGCTGACCCTGCAGCTGAGGACAATACAAAAGCCACGGTTCACTGAGAAGCCCAGTGCCCCTCAAATGCAACGGCTCTGTCGGGCAAATAAAGCAATAAAAGGATCTGCTGAGCTCAGTCACCTCTACTGTGGAAACTTTGACGTCTGCGACACTAGAGTAGCTTTTATACTTGAGCTCAAGAGGACCCATCAGGAGACAAAACGAACCTTCCCACCTTCCAGCAACCCCTCCTGGGGTACACCAAGGAAATCCCTCTGAAGTATGATGGCATCTCAACTGCTTCAGGAACCTGGTCATCCATGTGTTAGTCAGGTCCTGAGCCAGCAGAGCTTAATCAGGGCAAGCAAGCCCTGCTGCTCCAGCCCTGGGTCAGTACTGCGTGCAAGGCTTAGCTTAGGGCGGGGAAAATGCATCCTCCAAGCGGGGATTTTAATCCACATGACTTTGCTAATATCATATTAAACTTTCTGACCCACAATCAAACATCTTGTTTTATCTCGATTAAGAACTTTGTTCAAATTTTCTGGCTGCCTGGAAAGCCAAAATGATTATTACGGCTCGAAGATAGGGATCAGGATGCTCCCACAGTGGTACAGCTGAACAGCTCTCTTTGGGCACCCATGGCAGGGACGTGCATAGTCTGCTTTTTGAGGTCAATGTGCAGAGTATTGGTATCAAGGTATGAATTCTGTCTACATGGAGGGGGTCTTGAGCCACTTATAGATGGCACATACAGCTCCTGAGCTGTGATTGCAATGGCAGAGGGCACATGTCCGAGGATCTAGTGTGTATGCTGGCACCTTGCAGGGATATTAGCTGCAGCAGAACGGTTTCACATGAGGATGTCTCAGTGTCAACCACTGAGTAGGCTTGGAATAGGTCACTATTACCTGCTTGTTAATAGTTATTTATTCTGAACAGGTTACATGAACAGATGCAGATGTTTCCTGATACATAACACAGTTGCCTTTGCGACAAAGCAACATCTTTTTTTTTTTTTCCCCTCCTCTGACAGTTTATAGAGCAAGCGGCAGTGAACAGCACTGCAGGCTGAAAACAATAGGCCAGTAATGAACAGTCCTTGCATGTGCATCCAGGAGCCCTATGCTACAATGGTAAAGCTCTTGCTAAAGCAAAGCATGAAGCTCTTAACTGTGGTGAAGGAGACTAGCTTGACCTGCATTCATCATCACTGTATTTCCAAACCTCTTTGTTCCTTTAATCTGCACTGATGGGAATATAACCATGTAAATCTCCATTTTCTCATAATCATCTAGAACGGCACACACAGTGAATGCAGCTTCAGCCAAACTGCTGAGCTATGCAGAGCTGTGTAGAAAGAAATGGTTCTTATTCTAATTAAATGTTGCATTTAATTTTTGAAAGAGATGAAACATACCCATTAGGAAATCAAAAACTGTCATATCCATTATATCCAGAATTCTGGTCCCACTGTCGTACGGGGGTGTTTGTTTAACCTCTTCACAATAATCTGGATCAACTTCCCATCTGGAAAAAACAATATTTTTATATTTTCCATGAAATACAAAGCTTCTTGAGTATTAGAAAAAAAAAGTTATTTTGGAAAGATCTAGTTGTATCACATTTGATTGAAGGCAGGGTCAGGTAGAGGCAGCAAATTCTTCAGGCTGCTTCCCGTAATGCAGGCAACCGATAAAGATTGTGACTGATGAAAAAGGAAGAAAATAACAAGATTGAAAACTATCTGGCTAATAGCTTCAAGATTTAGGAGACCAGCTGCACCATCAGTTATATGATGAAAACCTATGAGACTTGTTTAGGGCTGCTGATAGCAGTGAATCTTTCTCCCTCTGATAGGACTCAGACAGGTCCCGTTGCATCCTGTCAAAGCCACTGGAAGTATCTGTCCCAGGAGGGAATTACGCCACTGAAGGTCCTTTCAGGTCCAGGACCATAAACTGGAGCTCCTTGCAAGCGTTAAGTACTCCGTCCCTTCCCAGGAGCTGGGCCCGCTGAAGAAATGCAGATGCTCTCCTAAGCCTCAATGCTTCAGGCCAGGCAAGGGCAGTAACTGCAGCCCTGTTCTGTTTTCCCGTCTCCCTCTGCGGCTGGAGAACCCTTCGCTCCCCACTACTCACTCTGCTTTCTTGCGCTTGTGGTAGGAACGTCTCCAAGGGTTTCTCCAGGTTTTCCTTTTAGCTAAAGACAAATCGGGTAGGAAAGCAGCCAGGGACCCTTCGATCTGATCTGGTTTTCCACACAGGGCGTGCTCTGTTGAGCAGTAGTAGGAGCATTCCCCATAGAAGCAGATGTTGTTGGCTGGCAAATAAAGGAAAAGAGTTTTAAAACCTACCCTTAAATTAGTGTTCAAGAACTCATAAAAGCACTGATGTATGTATGAGCAGAAATAAATCTCAGACCCGAAGCCCTGTTACCACACATAGTTTTCCTCCACAGAAACCACCAGAAAGACATTCATTCTGGTGTCTGGGATCATGCCCTATGCTGAGCTCTCTGTGACTATACCCAGTCTATTTATATTCCAAAAACATAATTTTTGTTTTTAATCCTTTCCCTTCTCCCTTCATTTTCCCAGACTTATACATCCTTTGGGAGATATTTTTTACGCCAGGCTGGAACTCCAAATCCCACAGCTAAACAAGTGGCACATGCCCAAAGTTAGGTCACCTTTCAAAATCTTGGCTCATTTCTTTAAGAACAGACAACAACATTTCATTCATTTACTTGCTGGTACGAGAAGAACTGGCAGTTTTACCAAAGAGATTTACCATGAAGACTCATGTGGGGGCGTGTGTGGAAGGTGGAAACAGCACAGATGTAGCTCTGTCAGCACACATCCCAAACACAAATCTCTTCCTCCACACATCATGTTACTTCAACAACCACAGAAAAAAGAACCTGCAGCAGGTTCTGGAGTGTGTGTTAGCTTAAAGCCTCCCCAAAGCTGCATATTTCTGTACCAAGAGGAACACCCACCTCTTTACAAGAAACCCCTTCCCACAAGAATTCACCAGAGGTGGGAGCGAGCAGCTCACCCCCAAACCACACCAACGCTGGACTACGAACAAGACGATGAGCACAACGCTGATCTTGTCAGTGTGCTACAATTCTTTTGGCATTGCTTTATGCACATAAAATGCCATCAGAGGAAGACCATGCCCTTTCCTTATGGTAATGCATGAAGCTGAGAAGTCACATTGCTTCCTAATTCCCCACAAGGTCTCTAAATTCAAATATTACTTCTGAGCTCCTCTCCCTTTGGGCAGGATCAGTATAAATGAGGCAGGAAGGGCTGGTGAATAGAGAGGGAGGTGACGTTCTGCCTGCCACAGATGACTCCGTGGCTGGGATAGGTAGGCTGATGGATTTTCATGGCAGCGATGCCCTGCAGCATGCCGCCCCGCACACTGCTGTGACATCCCCCTGGTCCAGATCCAACCGACGGCCGGCAAAGCGCCCAGCGGAGATGGTGCGGTGCTGGTAGGTGACGCAAGGGAGACGATGAGTCAAGAGGACAGGGAGCAATACCAGCCCCGGTGCTACGGAGATAATGGGAGGGAGGGAGAAACAGGGCAAAGAGCTGCAACTGGGGAAAGAGAAGGAGAATGTAGAAAAGCAGTAAGGTCTGATGATGTTTTTCATTGTATTAACTAACTTGATTATCTGGGATTGACTTCTAACCATGGAGCTACACCAAATAATTGGACTATAAATCTGATGTGTAGTGCTTAACAGTTTGTCCCAGCTCTTCATTTCCAAGCCTCTATTGACAGCCATCAGATAGGTTCATTAAGCTGGGATTACTTTACTCTGGACAAATCCTTTTTGAATCAGTCTGCTCTGACGGACTCACAAGGACTACCCATCTACCTGTGCTCAGGAACAACTCCAGCCCGAACTGTACACTTCCTTTCACAGGGCCGGCTCATACCAGTTAAATATATCCTGACTCAGTCCAGAAATATTTACCCTGTGGTCAAAACCTTGTTGACAATTACTGGAAGAAAAGTACTTCAGGGAAGAGAGAATGAAGAACAGGAATTACAAAAGGAAGGAAGGGAGCACTCAGCATGTCTATACTTCTAATTTTGTAATTTAAAGAGTTTTACCATGCAGAATATCCTTTCTTAAAAAGTATTTTGAAAGTTTTTTCTTACATATGAGGAATATTTAGTTCCTTAACATTTTAATTAAAGGAACAGAGCTAAGAAGTGACCATGTCCCTGGCCAATAAGCCACTCAGCTTGGCTATTTCCTATGAACCCCAGCACAAGCCTCAGCACTGCTCACCACACCATATGCCTATCAACTTCTGAACAGAAAGGCCACTCATTTTTCCTTTTAAGCAACTCAGTAATATAACTCATATCTCTAAGAGTGAAGTTTTGAAAACCTTTTTACAAATTGCATGGGAAAAAAGTGATTGCAGTTAGGGAAACTTGGGTCCAAGCTACAGCTTCAGGCCACCTTCTCCAGGTTAAAAAAATCCGAAACCCTCAGCTTCTCCTTGTACACCAGATGCACCAGCTACAGGACCATCTCAGGCTCACTCACTTCATTTGTCTAAAATCCAAGGGGAAAGGCAACATCTAGACAAACCCAACCTAACGCAGTCAATGACCTCTCACGGGTTTCCTTCTCAAAAATGCTCTGACAGTGTGGACTTGGCATAGCTTCTGCAGGGCTAACACAGGTGCCTCTACTTCGCCTTTGATCATTCTGGCAAAACCAGGAGGGCTCCATGCCTCCCTGTGATCTTCTTCCATAACTCAGGATGAAAGCGAAGGGTTGTCCAAGCCTCTGCGGGAAGCACTGCCAGCTGCAGACGGCCTGGGAACGGGAGGATCATACCGGGCTCTTAGGAAGGTTGGGATACTCTCAGCAAAGAAAAACTGAGGAGAAACATCTGTGATTTATGCCCTTAAAAGAAATTCTTGCAGACAAAATATTCCAAGAGGTTCCAGGCTGCCACAAGGGAGGATTTACAAGAAATCCCAGACAGATGCTGCTCGCTGCAGGCTAGCACAGGGGAGTTAAGTGATAGAACGAGAACCCTTATTTCCTGGGTGCCTGCTGCCTTGGTGGGACGGCAGGCTCCCCCCTGCGCTGCAGCCAGGGTTTATTTTTCCACCAATTTGCAGCTGCAGTGGGGCTTGTGCTTCAATTCAGCTGCATCAGCATCATCTGCTCGTCTGTGGAGGGAGGGAACCCACGCAGATTTATCTTGATCGCCTGAGACAATTTATCTTCGAGGGTTTCTGTGACCTGACTTCCACCTGGCAGCGGGAAGCCGATGCTCCGTTATCTGCTGCCTTAACAGTTCTGTAAAGAGCCAAAGGCCCAGCAATGCCCCTCCCGTGCTATCACAGCCTCTGCTGCTCGCTATGTAAATCTGACCTTTCAAAAAAGGAATTCTATTAAACACCACATTTTGCACAGTGGGAAGATAAATACTGTGTTTAATAGTTTGCTTCTGACTTTAACTTTGGGAACAATGAAACTCTGCTCTGCATTGTCAATGAAAGCAACTGGGACCAATCATTTGACAGTAATCACACGTTTGTATCCAGATAAATCTTCAGGAAAGCTCGGGGGCTACGGCAGCGATAGCATTCGCCAAGTGACACAGTGGGCAGGCGTGCCGCCTGCACCATGCTGGGCGTTCATCCCCGCTCCTCCTGCACTCCTCCAGCTATCGATCTTCCCACAGAGCCCCCACTGCCTGCAACAGGAGCCCAGTCCTCCACACGATGGCAAGATGTGCCCAGTCATTACAGCAGCAAACTTGCAATAAAAGCACAAGTGTATTTCTCAGGGAGAAGTCACTTTCAACAGCAAAGCTTCTTCTGCCAGCTCTTCTTCTCCCTGTAGGCTCAGACCTGTGGTACAAAGTCTCCACGGCTCCTGTACCATTTCTGAGGACAGTGGATGTGGAAGGATGCTGTATCTCAAGCTACTATTAAAAAAATTAACTGCTTTGATCAATATAGAATAGATATCCTGGTATGTCTATCCTAGTTCTTACATGGGAGTGAGACGAGTTGCAGCGAGATGAAGTAGCCTGGATTATCTGGGGAAATATTCATTTTTAAGGTTTCTTAAAAATGTAGGAAAAAAAAAGAGGTACCAAATATAGAAAAATACAGTTCTCATTTAAGACTTCAAGGTGCAGTAGCAAGCTTCTTTGAAACCTAAGTAGGTGACCCACATTCTGCGCAGCAGGCTGAGGGTGGAATTCCAGCTGGAGACACAAGCCCAATGCTTTGCTGGCAATCTCACGCTAAGAGCAGGGTTCGGCCTTTCGGAGGCAAAAATAAGAGGGGAAGGGGGGATGAAGTCTATCAGAGCGTGGTCCTTTTCCTCTCTTTAAAACTGCCCAGCCCATGTGTTCCTCTCTCATGCAGTACAGGTGTTTCTGTACAGAACCCTGTTCCTAAATACACCTGGAAAAGAAGAAACTGCCAAGAATTTGTGCTCCTGCAGAGCAGGTAGAAATGGCAACAGCAGCAGTGCTGGCAAACGAGAAAGGGAGGGATGTTGATACATGCTGAAAGGTTCAAACGCTGGGAACTTGCACCATGCAAACTCCTTCATTAAAAACCAAAATTCTTTCCCCAAAGCACTAGAGAGGCAGGAGATCCCAAGTGGTGTAGGAAATGTCTGATTTTCATTATCTGAGGATGAATGGACACAATTCGTAATGAAATTCATGCAAAAATCATGGTCTGGTGATTGAAACTCCAACTAATTACAACAATTCAGAACCAGAGTGTCTGCGTACTCATCTGCACATCTTCTGCGCATCATCCTGATAGCTGAACAATAATTCTTCTCAAGGAACAAGTGAAGATACCTTAAAGCAAATTGCTTGGCAGAGCAATTATTTTATTGAGATTTGCATGAGTGTTAATAGAGGACATTTAGCAAGCGTGAGCTATTGGAGTACTGGAAAGAATCCTGAATATTTACTAAAGTAATACATGAAAAGATCTTTCTTTTACCTGAGCAAAATAATAGCTAATTCAGAATTGCTATTGTTTGCTGAGAGGGAAAAAAAAATCCATAATCTCTTGGAATTGGTTAATATGAACAAAAACATAGCACTTACTAGCTGTGTAACATTGATTTCTTGAAGCTGCTGCCTCAATTACTTCCAAAATGAAAGCTGACATCATTAATATGTCTCTTTTTTCCTAGCAAATTACCACTCATTTGTAAGAGTAGCAGGGCTACTGCAGTCTGCCCCACTGCAAAGGATGTAAAATTAATTTAAATAATTACTGACCTAATTCCATTTCTCATGTTTAGTCCAAACTGCTTGGAAGTGCACTTTTTCTGCAATCTGCTTTCTCTCTGAACAAAGCCTAATGCATCGACTAAGCTGTCTGCTCGCAGCCATTTCCATTTTCCAATGGAAGAGCGGATGCCGCTCTGCAGCCTGCTCTGAAGCTACGTCTGCCTGCAGCTTCCCGGCAGTGGGAGGCCCTGATTTCCATGCCTGATGGGGCAAGGGAGATGGCTGTGGGGTGGAAACCTCAGTGAGGTTTCTTCCAACACATGCCCACGCTGGTCCAGGGAACATGAGCATCATCAATATTCACCCTCTGAGGGTTTCCACTGCGAACGGTGGTCTCCCAGCCCAAGGGGAAGAGATTTGTACCAAATCAATTACATTTAGCACTCGTTTAATTTTAAGAGATGTATATGGGTGCATGGAGAGGGATGCATTGCCAGCAGGCACAATGTGTCCCCATGACCATTAATTGTCGCTGAGCACTGCTGAGGATGGAGATGCAAAGACGCAGCCACCCGAAAGGCAGTCCCAGAGGGGCCTCGATAGCTTAACGAGGGTGTACAGACTAGTTACTGCAAACATCTGTATGTCACACCACAATTTCTCAGCTTTGTAATCAGTTCTCCTTCAAAACCAACAGAATCTTCTGCCCCTCATCTGCCAGAGGGGACAAGTCAGCCTCTTCCAGCCTCCCCAAGGCCCCCGGTCCCTCTCCATCCTCACCTCCCCAGGCCACGCGGCTCGTCCCAGCACCCTCCTTTTTTCCCTTTTCTGTCCTCAACCTGCTGCTTGAACTGCCTGCTAGGTTTGTGAATTTGTTTCTAAACACTTAATTTAGAGCCTTTATTACTTTTTCATTAAGCATTAATTAATGCCTGCCTTTTAAGGTCAGTATGAAATACAAGATGGAGGCTGGGCATATGTTAATGAGAGTCCGACTAATTAAACTGGAGACTTGTAGAGAAGAACTCTGACAAGTAACCAACATGATTTAAGCACAGTATATTGATTTACAAAATGTAAAATTGAAAGAAAAATTAATTGCTTAAGCGTTTTATTCTCCAGAAAAGCCTGGTTCATAGTTAATCAAATATTTTAATTGAATTTATATGAGGCCTCTAAATAAATTTGAGTAAAGGATTAGGTTTGGATCATCCCTTGGATGTCTGGAATTTCATAATGACAAGATAAAGATCTTCATCCGAACCAGCAGCCTCAACTCGGCATTGCCATGCTCTGGCTGCTGTAAGCTGCTCAGTACTTGAGCACAGCTTTGTAATTCTCAGAAATCACTCCAGTTCACCCCTAAGCCTTGCTATATAAACTGGGAAGACTAAAAAGCAAGCAAACCTACTAATCCATGTCTTACTTGCTGAAATGGGAATAAAATGTCTTATATTTCAAATGAGCCAAAGTACCTTGCGCACATAAACAGTCACAAGATATTTTTGCATTTTTTGTGTGTGGTTGTTTGCCTGCAAAAAAAAAATAAAGCAAAAAAAAAATGCAGAGAGATGAGGCAGAGAAGGAGAGAAAGCGACTGAGATACAAGTGCCTAGCACACAGAAATGTCTGCCCATCAGGTTTGGTGAACACTGTCACCATGTACTGGTACCATGTGCTGTCACCGCTATCACCACGACCATACCTGTAAAACCGGAGCGCTCATAACACGAGATAAGATGAAACCTCTTGTAATTACGTAATGCATTTTACAAGTGAAGTTACTGGAATAAATAACTGTCTGCTCAACTGTGTATCCTGTAGAGCTGAACATAAATATTAAGCTAAAAATAACAGCCGTAATAATGACTTTATTGGTGATCACAAAAGTGTGATAAACATTTTAAGAGCGAAAGCTCTGCAATGACAGGGCTCTGGTTTCTAGCTAACAGCAATAAATTATAGTTACGTCAGGAGAAACTGTAATTAAGTCTTTGGATCCTGACTTTAGGGATCTGGGATAAACAGCTTCTGGCCAATCACACACAAAGCAAGGGAGAGATCTCCAGAGATTTCTGCTCCAGATTGCCTGTTACAGAAGTCGCAGCCTGCATTCAGCAAAGCACATTTGCACACAGCAGAAATAATATGAGTTAAGCTCACTGGAACATAGCTTTATGCTTTACGTTGACTATTTCCCTATATATTCTTTCTCTAAGAACATACTTAAGCACGTATTTTCGTGCCTTAACTCAGAGCCTTAATTCCTCCATCTCAGAAGCCCAAATGCTAAACAGAGATGATATCACTTTCTCCAACTCCTTGCCCATCTTTATCTATTCTAGATGTATATTCTGGTCAGCAGGGCATGGTTTTACCCTGTGCTTGTAAAAGTCCCACCCTGAGGAGCTCCATCCTTGGCTGGGACCACCAGACGTTGTGAAAAGATGGATAATCGAAAGAGAGATTGGTATCAGTCCCTGGGGTCAGCCCTTGAAGCAAGAATGAGGACTGGGAACATTTCGGGTCACGTCTATTCTGGCCTCTACTCAGCGGACAATTTGAGCTGGAAGCCAGATATGTTACACATCTATTGCTTGATTTCTCTCAAACTCCTGTTGTAACAAAAACTGTGGTTCACGACTCTGAGAAAATTAGGTTTTGGTCCTCCAGTCAAAACGGAGAAATAAATGAATCTGACCAACAGTAGTGACGGATCGCATTGCGGTGGGAAAAAAGGTCTAAATAACTAATGGGCTAAGTAATAAGGTTTTGGGTAAACTGAGAGCAACAGAAGAAATTGCTTTAGATATTACTCTACACAAAACATTTGCTGAATACATTGCTTTTGTGAACATAAAAGCCTGTCTCTGTGGGTAATTTGTCAAGGGGAAAAGGTACTCAATTCAAAACAATAAAGTCTTCTTTGTAGGCTGTGTCTCCACATTTATTTTTATTCAAAGGCCTAAAAGACAGTTCTATTAGAAATATCTGAGCAATTAAGCAAGCTACACATTGTTCCCTTAAGTACCTGTTTGGTGGGATAGAAAGAATATAGTGTTATTTTCAAGACTACCTGGTGAGATGAAAAATGTTCTCCATAGTTTCTTGTCACGAGTAACATCTCGTATTTCCCTCGTCATGTTAACCAGTCTGCCTGCAACCGGTGGCACGCGACGGAAATCCAGGATCCTGGAAGAGAAAGTAAAGAGACAGTTTATGTAAAGGATGAAAATATAATGATAGTGATAGGCTTTAGGAAGGTTCATTACACTCTGAAGGCATATTTATCTGTGGTCTTTAAGGAGTAAAAAGCCCATCAACTTTAAACTGGATAATCCTTCGTATAATATATTACAAAATATGTCCTGAATATGATCAGCTCTGACTTGCCTACATAGCACGGAGCAGATGCAAAATACAGAACAGTATGGGGGCACCTTTTCCATGAAAAAAAAACGAAGATATATAGAATTCCAGAAATAAGAGACAGTAGAAACTGATTTTGTGCTACTTCAGAATTGTTATAACATGCATTTTGCTCACCAATTTTTTAAGTGACTTGAGGAATAAGAGTTTAACCTCTTTCCCCCATAAACACCACCTAATAGATGTAAAACCCAGTAATTTTTTTTCCTAATAGTCTTAGTATTTGTTTGATTTACTTGCTTCTGCTCTCTGTTTTAATACCCTTACATCAACCTAAACAATCTCCCTGAGACTAAAAGTTTCTCCATGGGCAAAGGCCTTCCTACTCCTTCCTCTCCTTCCTACTACCCTGTGGCCTAAACAGGCTCCTTACATGGGACAGCCCCAGCTTTTTGCTGTGAAACCTAAACTCCCTCCCCATCTCAATTATTCCTCCATGAATACTTGCCTGATTCCCCACGTCCCACTTGGATTTGCAGGCCCTGGAGCTAATTGGGGTGAGGCAGACTCCCCTCACACTTATGCCATATATTCCCCAGGAGATGAGTCCTCTCCATCTGCACTTCAAGATCACAGGGGAAATTCATTTCTCGGCTTCTCTTCAATATCATTGCTCTTTCTTTTTGAGAATTACTTATTGCCAGGCTTCTTATTCCCAGAACAAGTCGCATTTCCTAATTATTAATCTACCCTTTCATCATCTGCCATTTCATTTATTCATGCCATTTGCCCACCTTTGTTCCATTTTCCCCTTTTTAAAAAGTAATTCAGTTACAGAGCTGGCCAAGTTCAGAAACTTATCGCAATATTTTCACTTTTCTTTTAACGCAAATCCATTTTACTTGCCTGTCCAAATGAAATGCTGCTATTTCTGCATTATGTCTTTCATAGTCTGAGAAATAAAAAAAGTCAGGCGGGGTTTCTTGTTCTCTGGTTTGTCTGCAAAGAAAAACAAAGAAAGTGTTTTAATGAAGGGTTAGCATTTCTACGGAGCAGCGCTCAGTCATCGGCGTGTTATTCAGGAATTTAGTATTGTTTGCTCAACAGAAGGCCTTTAAATACTTCATGTATGCATTACTTGCCATGTAGCCTTCATTTTATCTTCTTTTTTAAACTACTGTAACAAAAAAATAGGAATTCAGGACTTGTGCATGCAGGCTGCTGTCACAAAGCTATTCCACTCAAGACTCTCGCTCTATTTAACAAGATCTGTTTTATCACTCTCAAGCATTTCATTAGCGATAGCGGTGAAGACAATGTCATTTCATTAAATTGTCATTAACTGTAATTATGAAATTTCCAAAAGTAATAACATTTTTCTTTCATCTTTGGCAGTCATGCAGCTCCTATCTAAAATATGACTCTCCCTTTGTATTACTTAGAGCCAAAAGTGACATGTTTTTCTCATTTCAGAAGAAATGGGATCATTGCAGTTTGACGGCCATGACACATGTCATGTTTCAAAGAACATTAACAAGACCGTACTCCAGAGCAGATGCAGAATTTGTTGTTTCTTCAGTTTAAGAACCAATAAAAAAAATGTCATTCTGATGGAAATTGAAAGGCTAAAGCTTCAACACTGAACTCCATGGAAAATAGAAAGCTCTACATAACAGAGGAGCAGATCTTGATCTCATATGAGGCAATTTCCAGTCCTGATGGCTTTTGGATGGAGCACAACTCAGGCAGTTGACCAGTACCATGTCCGGGCACCACCCCAGCTGCATCATGCCCTATTTTGAAGTCTTAAATGGGAGATAAGCACCGCAAAGCTGTTCTGCAGAGCATCTGCAAGGGAGGACAGTTCCCCAGAACAGGAAAACAAAGCTATTTGCATTCCCTGCTGTTACAGGTGGCCAACTGACAGCTTGTGCATCACCCATGCTACACACTGACAATTAAAATACAGCTTCTACACCATGACCTTGTTGCATCAAAGGCTTCGGGGTGGAGCAGGTGCAGAGCTCAAACCTCCATAGAATTTGCAGTAAGTCCTCACTACGGGGCTTGTTGGGAACCCGAAGCTGTGTCCACCCACTCTCATTCCTACAAAGACCACCATGACTATCAGGACTAGTATCTGCCTGTGATCCTTCCCATATCCATCTTGCTGAAGAAATGGGATGGGGTGGGTCTTGGTTTTTTTTGACTCTATGAAGATTTTGATACGCAACCAGCAGAGTCTGAAAGGCTGATATCCTTTCTCTGACATTCTTCTTTATATTAACATCTTGGTAAGATACTCTATCTCACCCTAAGTGGTGAACTATTGCCATCATAGAGACAACATCAAGATATTTGACTTGTGTCCAGTATAACTCAAGGTCAGAGGAGCCTTGTGATGCCCCAGCCAAATCAACACTGACCACCATCATAGTAATGGTTGTGGAGGTAGCCAACACTTGGCAGAAATCCTGCTAGGGTGTTGCTGTGGCTGCAAAGGGTTCACAAGGAGACAAACTAAAAGTGAGTCTGGCATAAGACAAAAAAAAGAATATTTTGCTTTATCTCCGTAATAAATGCAAAAGGGGAAGGAGCACACCCACAAAGAGGAATACGGGAGAGCCAGAAACCTATGGCACATCACACACTACACAATACATTCAAGAGAAGAGCTAGGAGAGCTGCCACTTCGTTGTGCATATTCCCCCCAAAAATGAAGAAATGAGCCCTGAATATAAACTCAAAAGAAAAGATTACCATATTTCTGTTGGGCAGAAAATTACACTTTCTTGTATAACTCTCTCTCCCCTCCAGATTTTAAAATATTCTATTTCTTCAACGAATCTACAAGAGACTCATCCCCATCTTTAGCAAACTTTACACATATCAGCACAGCTGATAAGTTGCAGAAAATATTACTAATTAGCTAATCAATGCCATCTGCTTTTTATCTCCCAATGACTTTAAACAAATCACGGCTGTTCCTTTACAAGAAAATCTTGCTCCAGAAAATCAGACTTCAATAAGGGCTAGATCTCAATCTTGCAAGCACAGCTATACCCACAGCCCAGCTCCCTCGTGCTGCCTGCTCTGCACGCTGGGCAGTCAGCGCATCACCGCCGGGATAGTCTGGTCTCTCTAATTTCACTTTTCTACTTGCTCCTTGCCACCTCTGGCAACGGCTGGGGATATTATTCATTTGGGAGTAAGTACAGCTGTCCTGCAGGCTTAGACTTGTTTGTACATATTTCTCTCCTGTCATAATGTATTATTAAGTGGTAACGCACCCTCCTAGAAAATCATGAACTTGATTTGTCCTAAAACTTTCAAAAATGGACACCAAATCCACACTGCAATCTGGGCAGCGGAAATACCAGTATTTTTTGAACCTGACTATCTGCATCATGAAACAAGCTCCCAAGTTTCTTTGGTGCTTCAGGTGCTTCTCTCTACTTACCTACAGAAAACCACTCTCCAGCCACACTCCCCATTGTCCATGCCCATATCAAACAAATATGGTACCTACTTTTCTGTCTCTTGGAAATACTGGATTATTGTGAATGTAGACTGGAAGGGTTTATCAAACCCAGAAGATGCTTTACATTCCTTATCCTCCCTTGCAAAGCTCTGCAGAACTAAGATGTAGCAGATCCAAATGTGAAACACCCTCTCCTGAAATAACCTTGAAAAATCCTTTCTACCGACTTATTCCAATGTCCCCTAGATAGAATAGGAACCTTGTTCCTTGGATCTAACTTTAGCTGGCAAGAGTTTTATTCAAACACACATTTATTGATCATTTGATGTCTGCAGAAGCACCTAAAGAGATTCGTAGGTAGTTCCTCAGCCACAGTAAGCTGCCGTACCACCAGCAAACGCTCACGCGTGTGATGATCATAGCCTAAGGTACACAACTGATGTAAAAAGCCACATGAGCGTAACACAGCCTTGAATCAATGCAGTCAATGGACCATTATGAGAATGGCTTTAACAATGTTAAAAGGGCATCTACATCATAATCTGTGTTTTTTACTTTATCCAAATGTTTATATGTGATTTTATTTTATCCACATTTTAAAAGTTGCTATTTTTTAACGTGCACAATCTAATCAATGCCTTGCCTGGTTTGGTGCTAACTCTTCCAATGACTTGTTCTGAGGTGTGTGTATAGAGAGGTGGAAGATCACACCCTGCTCTCAGCAACGTGGATGTTCAGTCAGCAAGTCCTACCGGTTCCTCTGGCTTTAGACGGTGGCGACTGGCCCTTGGCCTCTAAGTGACAGGCTGTGAAAGGGGCATACGCTCCGAGTCCCTTACGGGTCAGGTAAAGTATCTCATAAAACACCACTGGAACCAATCCATCCCACAGCATGGTTTAAATCAGAATTGCATTTTAAAGGGGAAAAAACCCCACTCCTCAAGTTATTTTGGTTTTATAACCTGATGACTACTGAAGGCTATTGTCTAATAAAACGACAGATATAATGAGATATTTGAGCAAACTGAACCCTCTGCAGAAGGGCACGCTTCTGAGGGACAATGTACTAAAGCAATGGTCAGAGCTCCTCGGTGCCAGCAGGAACATCTCCCAGCGTGCAGGACACCGGTTCTGCACAGGTTGCAGACAGTGGGAAAGGTTTTCTGGCAGCGTCTGTTATTTTGCAAACAGTTGGAATCCGGTGATCCTCTCTTTGGAGAAGGATTTGGCAGATATTTATAACGGCAGGCTGGGAAGCTCTGGAGGAGAGACAGATGGAAGT
>WHYT01015036.1:197670-238575 GCA_009806455.1 Tetrax tetrax | reverse complement strand
GGGCATCTACATCATAATCTGTGTTTTTTACTTTATCCAAATGTTTATATGTGATTTTATTTTATCCACATTTTAAAAGTTGCTATTTTTTAACGTGCACAATCTAATCAATGCCTTGCCTGGTTTAGTGCTAACTCTTCCAATGACTTGTTCTGAGGTGTGTGTATAGAGAGGTGGAAGATCACACCCTGCTCTCAGCAACGTGGATGTTCAGTCAGCAAGTCCTACCGGTTCCTCTGGCTTTAGACGGTGGCGACTGGCCCTTGGCCTCTAAGTGACAGGCTGTGAAAGGGGCATACGCTCCGAGTCCCTTACGGGTCAGGTAAAGTATCTCATAAAACACCACTGGAACCAATCCATCCCACAGCATGGTTTAAATCAGAATTGCATTTTAAAGGGGAAAAAACCCCACTCCTCAAGTTATTTTGGTTTTATAACCTGATGACTACTGAAGGCTATTGTCTAATAAAACGACAGATATAATGAGATATTTGAGCAAACTGAACCCTCTGCAGAAGGGCACGCTTCTGAGGGACAATGTACTAAAGCAATGGTCAGAGCTCCTCGGTGCCAGCAGGAACATCTCCCAGCGTGCAGGACACCGGTTCTGCACAGGTTGCAGACAGTGGGAAAGGTTTTCTGGCAGCGTCTGTTATTTTGCAAACAGTTGGAATCCGGTGATCCTCTCTTTGGAGAAGGATTTGGCAGATATTTATAACGGCAGGCTGGGAAGCTCTGGAGGAGAGACAGATGGAAGTCTGTTGATACTGCACACAGTTAAAAATTACACAATGGCACCAGACCAATTACAGCATGAGGAAAAGACAAATCAGCACGGTAACACTAGTAGAGGAGAAATAAGATCTAAGGGGAATCAAATCCCATGAAAATTTTCCTGGCATGGCACAACTCGGAGAAAACACGGGAAGTAAAGAATAGTTTTGAACAGGACAGGGACACATTTGGATCGACATGAGATGCAACTGTGATCTGATCCTGTGGCTAGAAAAGCGAGTCATGCTTACAAACAGAAGAAATAAAGCTACTCTGGTAAATGAACAGAGTCAGGAATAAATCTGGTGAGTCAGCTCCATTCCAGCTATGGCTGGGACCTGTTGTGGTGTTCAGTAGTATCTGGATAAACCAACATAGTGATTCACATGCAGAAATAATTACCACGCCTTAAGTTTTCTTAGGTGCTTCTCTAAACATTTAGTGGCCAATTACTTGATCCCCAACCCCAACATTAGTAATTTCTTGTGTTTTTTTCTGCCGTTCACAAATCGCATCACCACAGGGAAACTGCAGGCTCTGCAGACTCCCTGGCATTTCAGAAAACGCTGTTTAGAAATGAAACCTTTAACATGGAAATCTATATTTAGTTCCCAAGATCCCTCGCGTACACCCGCCTAAATTACCAAATTAATACCCACCGCAGCCGTGTATTACTCGAAAGAATCCTGCCTCGATGCCAGCCTTCCTTCGCACTGGAGGGGTCCTATTATCCGTACAGCAGCCAAAAAGCTAGAAAATAGGGCAAACAGCCCAATCTGAGCTAAGTGTTATCCTGACAGACACACGCTGTCTTCCTCTGCCGCAGCCCAGAGACATTTCAGACACCTTTTGTGTCAAACCCGCGCACTTTAACTAACGAAGGGACGTGCCGCTGATTGGAAAACAGCTCCTTTTAAATAGGTCGCACTCTTGTTCCGAAACGTAATCAGGGGAATCAACCTCAGGGATTAGGGATGATTATGGATCACAACAATACGCTTTGCTGCAGCAGGGAGTGGGTCTGCCCAGGTTGGGCCATTCTGCAGATGGAGACCCTGACCCTCTCCTTGCCCGGGAAATTCAGCAGCAGCGAAATCTCTGTGAGACGTAACAAGACAACGAGGCACGGTAATCGCATTGGCAGGGACACAGCTAACATTGATAAGAGAGTAATTCGGCTATCGGACAAGATAACTAGAGATTATCTGGGTCTACCCACAGCTATACGCAGCTATTCCTTCTCCTTTGGAAAGCAGCTTTCCCCTTTTCCTGGTGAGTATTTGAGGTGTTTAAATACCCGCCCTGGAGCTGAGTGGCAGGCTCCATAGTTAATATACAATATTGCCTATATGATAAAATACAGTTGATACAAGACTAAAAGGCTGCAGTTTGCTGCTGTTTCAACTACTCTGTGGCCTGGGAGGGACTTAGGGACTTTGTACATTTGGAAGCAGAACCGTGGGGCTTTGTAGGCAGCCCCTTGCTCCAGCAAGCAACCGAAGCGCAGATGCTCCATCAAGTCCGGAAAACGTTTCTGCCAACATGGACAGGCATGAAATCTCCCCAGCACTCACCTATGAAATTCTTTGTACCAGTGGAAAATTCAGACTGAAAGTCCAGTGTCTGCTTGTAAGATTCTCTCCCCCTCCCCGAAACCCTTATGTCAAATTGGATTGTGCAGCAGAGGGATCTAGAGTGCCCTGAGATCATCGAAAGCTTATTATTCTAAGTGAAGGAGGCAGCCCGTGGAAAAAAAAAAAAAATTATGTCTCTGAGGCAGCTGCAGTCCTTGGGAGGGTACTTAGATTTTGCATGCAGAGTCGTATCATCCGGGAGGGCTTTCTATGCGTTTGGCACCAGTTAGAACAGGTGGAAATACTGCCACTTAATTTTATAATACATTTTAGTGGCTTAGTAAGTCCTTAGGAAGATAAATGATATTGCTAATGCAGCTACATCTACAGCAGCGAAGGTATCTGGTGCCTATTTCTGACTCCTCATGGAGTCTTGGCAGCTGATGGCTTTGGCTTTATGGAAGTGTTCTGCTGCGAAGAGCACTCCCAGGAACAATACAAGCTGTTTACAAGAGCAGAATATGGTCCAGAAAACAAGCAGCCAAGCCAGGGATGCAAAGACATGCAATGTAAGTGGTACAGAAAGGATGTTTGGCCCGTTTCACCGCTATCATCCAAACGGCAACATGGGCCTCTGCGGGACAGGCGAGCTTCTCCCGTTTAACCAGCAGCTCTGCAGCTAGAAAAATGAGAGAATATTTACTGTGGCAGAAAGACAGAAATCTGCAAAGGGATGCGATAGCAATAGGAATAATTAGCAAATCGCCAAAAGGATAAATACCGAGATCATGCTACTGCATGCCAGTCCTGGAGCGCTTTTCTCCCGAGCAGATGAAGAGAGCTTGACAGCAGCACATGCTCAAGGACCAGTTAGCTCAATATAAATCATAAACCTCTGGTACAGAGAACGGCAATAAGCTTCCCAAAGAGCATGTGTATATATAAATATCTTGTTACCTGGCACACAAGGATAGTGGGGGGAAGAGGGAGAGAAAATCCACAGCAAAACCGTGTATTAAGATGGGGGTTTTTTTCCATTTCCAGTTGCAGAGTCAAAGAAAAAAGGCTCAAGAGGTCACCTAAGCCATCCCCTGGCCACGGGGCGAGATCAGCTAGACCTAAACCATTCTTGACAGACGTTGCTATAACATGATCTTCAAAATGTCCTTACACAACCACACAGCTACAGCCCTCTCCTCCTTGTCCCATGTCCTGGCCTTGCTCTTCTGCTGATTTCCAGTCTCACTTTTCCTCCTTGCCCCACGATCAAGGCAAGACCATCACAGTAAGACTTGCTGGATTTGATCTGAGTGCCTTTCCAAGGAAGGAATACTTGCACAGACATGCCAGAACAACTGGCTCCCATTCCTGAAAAGAGCATCCCCAAACCAAGACCTGGGAATTAAGCCTTAACGCATTTAGGCTGCAGATCGCTCAGCTCAGAGACCCCTTCTTTAGTAAGCAGAGTTAATTTGCTTTTAATTCATTAAAATTCCAACCAACCCAAAGCCTTGAAAGCCAACTTTAGGCTCTCCTCTTAAAACCAGCACTGTTTCTATAAGACAACGAAGCAATCTCTGATTCCTCTACACAGATCAGGGTGTTTGTGAAAAGGTCTTGCAAAATCAGTCCCTGACTCAGAGCAGCACCAGTGAAAGGTTCCTGCTGTCCCATGCAGGAGATGTAAAGATATTTTTTTATATATATAAATATATACATATAAAAGCAGATTTTCACCTGAGCAAATCATGAGTTACCACTCTGGACTACACAAGCAGATAGGATATGAAGGGCTGAATAATCAGGGTAACTAATATGATCCAAGAATATGAAAGATTCATTTTATTCTCCACTAAAATATAAAAATAATAAACCCAGACATTTTCCTCTTCTTTGGGGCTTTTCTGTTCCTTCTAGTGATCTGGATCTGGTATTAACATCTCGGAACATACCCTCTCTATACCGTTGCCTTCACTGACATTGTGCTGACAGGAGAGTCAAGGCGTAATCTCACTAATCATCATTTCATTGTCTACCAGCACAGAGCAGCTCTTTTTTTCATTCATTCTTTTGCACTTTCAGATACATAAGACATGAAGAGAATCTTTGATCAGCACAAAACATGTAAGAGTTTGATCAACTGGGAAAATTTCCTTCAGCAATTCAGAATATTACTTCCAGCTCTGCCTAGTAAGTAGCTGCCTGTCACCATGGGAAAAGCAAATGGAAAAAAAATATTAGCGTAAGCACATTTGTCAGGATGTCTTCCCTACGCGCCCTTTTCAGCATGACAGCCACCGGTCCCCCTCCCGCTGCCAGGGAATGCGGTGGAAGAGAGGGGGTGCCAGGGCTGGGGACTGCACTCTCAGCCTGGTTAGATCTCAAATTCACAGTGATGATGATGATTATTATTATTATTATCATTATCATCATTATCATCATTTAGAAGATGGCTGGAAAGAAGGCAAAAAGAAATACTATTACAAAGCAGGTAAGCCATACAAAACCAGAGAGATGAGCACCAGTGCTACCAAACTCTAGATGGATGTATGTAGGTGCACTTAATTATACTCCAAGACATACATCAATATTTAATATCTCCTGTTGTGGTACTGGACATGATGTGACCGGACAAGCAGGATCATTCTGTATAATATTGTGTATCCCACGCACCCAACAAACATCTCAAATTTAAGAAGCAGGCACAGTGTTAGAGAGCAAGCCATTTTAAAATACTTGAGGTGAGATGAGTTTTTCCAGCATTATGGGATAGAAGCTGATCTCGGTGATTACTGAAAAGCAGCACCACTGAATCCTGGAGTGAGTGAAATAAAGACACTTTTCATGACCATTTTTGTCAGCTGTGTGTAGGGCTGCTTCTGTTGTAGGTAATGACACGCACGGCTGCTTTTTGGTCAGTAGTGGGGATTGAAGTGTGTATTTCCAAAATTGGAAGCTTAGGTCTTCATACCTTGATTTAAAGAAGCCTACCCTCTGCAGGAGCTCAGCGGGAGGGAGGTAATCCATACTGGCATGCTGATTGCGCAGGAGGCAGCGCACGCATGCAGAATTGCAGGTGTGCAAGTGTGCAGGACTTGCTGCTAATTCATCCTCCTCTCCCTCTTTTGGGGTGCTGGTGGAAAGAGGGGATGTGGGATGGAGAACAGATGAACGTTGATGCCACGGTGGATAGGTGGTAGTGCCTGTTGGCTAGAAATTTTTTTTCTACCATTCAGGAAAAAGCAGGGCTCGTACAGAAAAATAAACGAGTCAAGGTATGAAGAGAAAGGCAAGCTCTGGGAAGCTCCTGTCACTAATTTACTCTGCAGATAAAAAAAAATTCTTAATCCAGAAATAAGGTTTGATTCTTCTTTAAGATAGAAACCTGACTTGACATAGAGGAGTCGAAAGATTAAGAGGTACTTGACAGCACAACAAAAGAGTTCCCAGTGCCAACATTAATAGGGTCAATGCTGTTGCCACAGCAGGGAGAAAAAAGCCTCACAGCAATTAAATAAGCAGGAGACACCATTAAGGAAGTGCTACAATGATATTTTGTGCCTTTCTTTAAGGTGTCTTCATTAAGAAACTATATCCCTATGAATATTTTCTGCCCCTGTATGGCTTGGATTCATTTGTGCTCTTAAACAAGTGGCGTGAGCATTTCTGGCATGCCGAGCCCGTGATATCTCTCATTTTCCCCCTTGATTTATCCCTTTGAGGCTCTGTTGTACGTTGTCTGCTAGCCATAAATTGCAAACATGAGAAATGATACAGCTGCAGAAACTATTTTTGAATAGGCAGTGCAAACCCGGCTCAGTGTGAGCCCAGGTACCCTCAGCCTTTCTTCAGGAGAAAGACTGTGGAATATTTTCTACAGAGGTTTTTCAATATATAACATTGGTAGAGCTCTGAGAGTGCAGGAGGAAAATATGTGTAAAATTAGAAGTCTGAAGCATTTCTTCAGCCCTGAGAATGTTATTTAATATGTCTGGCGTCATTAAGGGTAGGGATTTAACGGAACAGTAACATTAAACACATTAGAAGCGTAGCAGAGCTCAAATTTCTTTCAGCTTGTTGGATTTTTTCTTTTCACTGTACGTGATGTGTGTGCCATTGCACTCTCAGGGTTCACAACAGATTCAGTTCAAAATAGGCTGGAAAAAGTAATTACTACAAACCTGATGTACTGATACATAACTTCCTTTTTATTCATGAGTTTCCTTCCCATCATTACAAGAATCATGAATGCTAGTAAGCTTGTCCTCAAAATCTCCCAGGAAGCAGAAAAATATTAGCCCCATTTTTCAGCAAAAGCTGCAAAACACGGAGCTATTAAGGATTCAGCTCTGCCCTAAGCGAAGCGCTCTAGCCTCATTAAGCACATGCTTAACTTTGGGCACACATATAGCCAGTGAACTCTGTGTGTCCTTGACAGTCAAGCACAGACTTAATACTTCCTCGGAGCTCTTCTGCGCTCAGCACTTTGCAGGAACAAGCCAGTGATAAGCACCAGATCCCCCAGCAGCTCTGCCCGCTCACCCCGCCTGCTTCCAGACCCACACTTGTTTTTTTTCCACCGTCTTCTTCCACCCAGCAACTACCTTGGGAAAAAATGTGTCATTCTGCCAAAAGTACAAAGCAGTTTGGCCACGGGCTTTGGCAGATCCCAGATGTCAGCTTTCAGATTGACACTGAGGTCTGCAGGTCCTAGGTGTCCTCAAGACTCCTTGTACTCAAACAACTGCACTACACAAAGCACCAGATCTTCTCTAAATAAAAAAAAAAAAAAAATGGAATTACTTTTCTTACTTATATTGCTAGACTAACCAGAAATAAGACTCAAATCTTGTCTTTCAACATGTCTCCTGCCCCATGCAGGGAAATACAAGTAGATCTAGAAAAGCTCAGACAAGTTTTATGAGCTGTCATGTTCCAGAAACGCCGTTTGGGCTGTGCCAGGTAGAGGGACGGGCTGAGGGGCCGCAGGCAGTACAGATGAGCAATACAGACCCAACATTTTCCTCTCCAGCCCAAGTGGAAGGAGTTATTTGGACTGAATATTGACACAACTAGAAGCACCACAGTGTTTGCACCCTGTATTCAGCCCGTTCTGTGCAGTTTCAGTTTGTGGTTCAAAGTCTGAATTTCTCCTCTCTCTCTCAAACAAAATGTTTGCAGTTCTTAAGATCATATAATAGAGATAAAGCCTGATACAATCACAGCTCTCTATTAGCCATACAATGAGGCTGTCATTTTATCGTCACTTGGAAGAATAAATAAAAAAAGGATGCTAAGGCTCCAGCTATGAAAATGAAAAATCCTTTGAAATTTCACTGCTTTGTGTCGTGAGTGACCTATGTATCTGCATTTGTATAGGGGAGCTCCACTTGCCCAAGGACACCAAAGGAATAACCATGATAACCTATGGCATGCTCCCTCCTTCCTTCCACCTACCCATGCAGAAGTCAAACAATTTTGGCTTTTAATTTACAGTTTACCATTCAAGAGCTACTGGATACTGAATTGCACTGAGTTAGGTGCTCAAGATTTTGCAGATAAATAATTACAATCAAAATCATTAATGGGACAGAGCCTACATGGCATGTATGTGTAGAGCAATACATAAAAAAAAGAGCATGAAATTCTTATTTGTACAGCGAGCTGCATTTACCAGATACAGATCTCAAACTCTGGATGCTGTTCTCACACCCAGTACAAAATGAGAAACAGGGGACCAGACCAGCAAAGCGTCTTGTGCATTCTCCTCCTGGAAACCCCAGATCTTCTGAGTGACCGTGGGTGGCTCAGCTCAGGCCACTACACATCAGTCTCCGCCATGCCCCGCGCTGGGGTCCAAAGGATGTGCTGGTGCCCAGTCCTCCTGCTGGTCGGAAGAACATTCACCAGGAGAACTGCAAGTTTTGCTTTTCAAGCCTGTTTCAACCCCAAATTCTGAGAATCTCACATAATTATGCCACTGAGGGCAGCAGGCCTGTGGTTACTGAGAGGTAATGGCTCCCCAGGGCCGAGTGTTTCTAATTCCTCGGAGGTGTGACTGCCCAGTAAAGCTCACGCAGCCCTGAACCCACCTTACCGCTGCCGTTAACATTCCTTAACGCCGTGGCAAAGGGTGACGTGTCTCTCTGAGCTGGGAAGAAGGGGTAATTGCCTGTTTCAGACTACTTTGTGGTTACTAAAAAAAATGGGAATCGCTTCGATATGGTGTGGTATTTCATTGCTGTAATAAAGCAAGCTATGCAACCTCTTTCTTTTTTTTATTTATTTTCATTTTACTCCTGTCTCATTACCGCCTGTCAGCAAACACAATCTCCGTGAAGGGTGTCTAACTTATTCTTTGTCCTGAGCTGGTTCTGCAGTTCATGGGTAAACTTCCATTTTTTAATGAGTTTTCTTCCCAACCAGAATTTTGCCTAAACAAGGAATACAGAACAGCACTCGGCTGCTTGCCATTCCCCAGGGCGCGCAGACACCAGCCCTGCCCCACTGCAAAAACCAGTGGCCCATCACCGTGTCTCTGAGGTTGATTTTCCCCGACAGATACGCGTCTCACCTGGGTTATTCCCCTCTGCAAAGCATTCCAGGTTCAGGAATGTGCTGATATCACCGCTTTGCCATTTTGAGCGTTTCTCAAGCAGTTAACATTCTGACCGGTGGCTGCCAAGGTGATTTACAAGCGCAAATACTTCAGGGTGCTCCTAAACCTCTCGAGTACCTGGGAACAGCCGTTCTCAGCCTCGATCAGAGAATGCTCTAACTTTTCAAGAATAAAGAAAATCTATGGATCGTCTTAGAATTAACCCCAATGTTTCACTAAATTTGAATTAAACAATCGTATCTTTCTCAACTTTGCTGTTCATTTATTGCAATGAGCGTACCGTGCTTTATATTGAGGGACCCACGAGTCACAAATGACATTGGAAATTACACATCAGGGTCCTTTTAGCTTGCAACCGTCTGGGTAAAGCATGGGTTAATGCTCCACAGCCCACAGGGAGTCACTGTGCAACTCCCAGGAGAAAATCAAGCTGTATTAGCATCTCTTCCCTCTTCTGCATCTCCACTGGGAAGGAGGATTTTAACCTCCCGGCCTCCACGTCGCTCTGCTGCAGGGGGCTGTAGCGGGGTGAGGGAAGCAAGCGCAGTCCCTGCTCTCGACAGAGCATCACCACTCTCCCCCTTTAATCCTAGACACAGCATTTTAGGAAAAAAAAAAAAAATGGAGGTGGAGGTTTTGGGGAGCATCACTTAAAAGGACAGTAGATGCAGGATTTCAAAAGGGCTCAGTATTGGCCTGACCTGCTCCTCGTAAGTGAAAAAAGACCTACTGAGATCTCCAAAAAATATCCCATGTGAAAAAATAAAGAGCATAAGGATGTTAGGGGAACTCCATGGCACTACAAGGGAAGAAAGACTGGCTGGCTCAGCTGCTCAGGGCAATTGCTGTTTTCTATATAAACATCTCCCATCAAGTGCAATGCATTCGGTGAACTCCCATGCTCAAGGTGCAGAGAAATATTCACGCTTGGTGGATCACAAAAACGCGTTCACCCAAATCTGGAGTGAAACTGAAGAGGGGTGTACATGTGTGTTTGTATCCGTGCGCGTGTGCAGAGGCATCCCAAGGGGAACAGGAATCCCGAGGGGAACAGGCATCCCGAGGGGAACAATTCTCACCAGCGAGACTCAGCTGAGCCAGTACTCAGTGTGAAACAGGTGAGCTCCTCTAGACAAGACTTAGAAATTAGTTTCGGCTCATTTAAACTCAAAAGCCTGCCTACGTTGAGGTTGCTTGGTAAGATCAGGGGAGATTCCAATAAAGTATGTGAGGGCTGATAATAAAAGCAGAGTTTAGAAAAAAAAGTTCATGAAAAAAGAAACAAGAGTAGAGGACAAGAGAAGGGAGGGAAAATCGGCAAAGGATGTGCAGTAAAACATTTAGTGAAATGACGCTGTTGGCAAAATTTTTTTTATGGAGCTGATTTATGACATGCAGCTGCTTTTTTCTAACAGTGCATGTCTAGCTACTTCTCCTTGAATTTTTAACCTCGTGTAAATGTCTACAAAACATGAAGCTTATCTATCGTACAGTGTGATAGATATGCGTGTGTGTAGCCCACAGGCGTTTTGTGGGAGTCTGGTTTCAAAGAAAGGACTGTGTTTTTCCTAAAGCCAAGGACGCTTGTATTTCAGCTTTCCTACCTTCTATGTGAGGATAAGTACATGATGGAGCACAGCGATGGCATGATTCAATCTTTGAACTTCATCGCCTCATTCCTTCAGCATTTACTGTTTTTCTCTAGGTCTCATCCAACTTTCCTTCCGCTCAGTGAAAGGTCTCCCATTGAGTTCAAGGTGAACTGGATCAGGAAGCACAGAGCCAGTTCATAAACCGGGACCTGACCTGCCCGTACTCAAATTTAAAGGCCGGTGAAGTCACGGGAAAAGCCTCCCAATCATTTCAGGGGAGTGTGGAGCAGATGCAGATTAAAGTGAATAAATGAGCCGTCTGTGACAGCAAACGCCCCGTTCTCATTCACGTCTAGATGTGGGGGACAGAAGACATAACCTCTGGTTTTAGTGTTTAGCTTAAATACATCCCTGACGTCTTCCACACCTCTTGTTAATATCAAGGCGGATATTGCAAGATTAAGCAAAAGTGGGAGTAAAAGGATCTTAAATTCATATTGGAATTTGAACTCTGTCCAAAGCACACTGTGAGTGACACTTTCAGGACTGAGATCTTGGATAAAAATGAATACACAAACCATCTTCTTGTGTTTTGTTACAGGTCCCTCGACTTCTCTCCTTAGCAATCTCCAGCAGGCTGCCATTACCAAATGCCTAAGTAAATTCCAGTAAAGTTGAGTGAAAATCATTTCATCACAAACATTGGTAAGAAACCTGCTTTTTATTTTTCTGTGCAGCTCACAGGCAACAATTGTATTGACAGAAATGCTCGACAGCAATATGAATGTCAGGAAAGAATTACAGGATTAGTTGCAGACAGTCAGGCTACTTTCTGACTGAATCAGCTTAGCGGTTCAAACAGGTAGAAGGGGAAACAAAGGAAACAAAATTAAGTGGGTTCATTGCTTGCTTACAGAGATACCTGCAAAATGACCCAAAAGTGCAGAGCAGGATTAAATTTGCCATTCCATTTTCTACACATATATAGATCTTTTTAGCTGTATCTTTAAAAATATTTGCTTCGCCCTTTGATTCCCAGCATTGCATACATTGGTGCCATACCACCACATTAATCACATTCTCTAAACGAGGGATTTCACCTACATAACTAGCGTGCAGTCAGAGAGCGTGAGAAGGACTGCCCTGGGAATCTCGGGGCATCGCCACCTCCTGCTCCCATCACCCAGCTCCGGTCCACCTCTGCTAACAGGGAGCAGAGGACAGAGCAGTGCAAACAAAAAAAAACTCTTCAGTAAAGTCCTACAAAAATTAAATCCTCAATTCTTCTTAATCTTCTATACCCTGAGGAGACAATAAGAAGAAAAGAGAACAAATCACACCTGGCAGATACTAGTCCCTCAGCTCAGTGCTATTGGAAGGCACTGGAGGAACCCGTACCGACAGACTAGACTAAAGCAGTCTCAGGCAGGGTTGGCAAACATGCTTTCCAAAAGCTCTGCCCTAGTACAGATTGCTTCGTAGCTTGCTGGAAAGGATGGGGGAGCAATGGAGCGAGTCAGTCTCTAAGAAAGTGCACTCAGTATAGCGTTCATCCTCACGAAAAACCCAGCTCATCCCCACTACAGACTCTTTATTGGACACTGCCTGTGAAGTCAAGTCTTTTAGGACAGGTTTCCAGATACACCTTCTCCAACACACAACAAGTCCTTAAACTCCATCCTAAATCCCAAGGCCTTTGTAGCAGGCCAGCAAGCCAAAGAGTAGATCTTTTTTTTTTGATGTGACCCTAAGTGTTAAATCCTGCCATTAGGTACATGCACACAGCTCCTGGGGACACAGCAAGGCTTCCAGTGCATCTGGCAGTGCTGGTTTTGCTAATGATTAATATTTAGTTTTGTCAGTTTAATGAAGACATTGTTTCCACCGATCTACAGGTCAGATGGCAATTGCGAAACAACTCACTCATTAGATGGCTGCAGATTCCCTGCTGATACAGCTATTTATGCACAATGTGCATTTCCAAATAGATGACCATATTAAATTATATGCTTCTGCCTTATTATTTCGTAAGTTTTAATGGTTTGCTATTCCTTTTTTATTAGAAAGAAGGAACCATCATTCATGCTAATGATGTGCTATAGCGACATTTTACATCTGCATCTCTTCTTTCTAAACGCGTATCGAAGAGCAACTGTCTGGAATTGTTGACTTTTACCATGAAAATAAAGACAAAAAAGCAGATTGAGGCTTTTTTTTCAAAGGCAGTGAGATTTTGGGGCATTTTGAACTATTCAGAGAAATCCAGCAAAAACTTCCCACTCAGCTGAATTCACTCCTGTACAAAGTCCTCTTGTACCAGTCACACCTAACTCCAACTCTGAAAACTAATCTCTTCCAAAACCAGTGGGCAAACACATGCACTTCACGTGGGTACCACCTTTGAGGGATGGCGAAACAGAAGCTGGGTTGCCAGAGAGCAGACATGATCCACTTCCAAACAAGAGCGGGTGGCTCCAAGTTGCCAAAACCCATTCAAGTGCTCTGCAGACCGCTGGGAGGGAAGAAGGAAAGCACAAAACCACACAAACCTGCTTTATGGGAGTTTAAAATCTGCCTCTGAGATGCAACTCGCCAACCTGCAATTGGATGGGCAGGAGGGATTCAGCTTCTCCTCCAGGGACACTGAACATGGGGACAACAAGGTTTGAAATGAAACCCAGCACAAAAGGTCTGTGAATTGCAGGAGAATTTTCTTGCTTCTTTGTAAGCGCAACTACTACTGTTAACATTATTTAACTAAAAATAACCAAGTCATGTCTAGCTCAAAATGCGATCAGACCATAAATAGTTAGATAAACTCCTTCCAGGCACATCATGTACTTCATTTCCATTTGCAACACGTACTAAAGCTCTGCTTATGCATAAGTAATGCCTACAAATGGTAGATGGTAAATTTTCCTTCTTAAACACACAACCCACTCCTACCTCACCAAGCAAAAGGCCACAACAGTGCTTTTACACACCGGATGATCCGTGCTGCCTGAGCAGCGCAAGAGCAACCACTGTTTTTGCAGAGGAGATACTGTAAGACCTGAATTGCAGATTTCAAACAGCAACATGTGCTCCCAAACAAAAACAAGTCTGCGAGGAATTTATGGACCTTTTTTTCCAAAACTGCTCAAACGAAGTTTTATTTTCACTACACTTATCGACTGTGAGTGTTCGGAGTCGCAGGGGAGGCTCCAGAGCTCTTCCTTTCACTCCACCTTATTTTGCACCTCTGAGTCCTAACCCTGGGTTACAAATTCAGAGCACACTTTGAGGGATCATGATTTGATTGCCATGATGAGAAGTTAAACAACAATCTCCTTCCGTGCTATAATTACTGCAAACAATTTCATCGTCTGAGGTGTGCTTTGCAGGGTTGTGTATCAGCTGGTGCTGCTTCTGTCGCTGCTCATCACATGAATATTCTCTTTACCTGCTGTGTCTGTGTGCGCCTCAAAGAACCGTGGCATTTTTAATGGCATAATTTCCTGGGACGAACTGAAAAGCAGCACAGCATGGTCTGCATTATTTATATGCTGAGTCCTACAAACGGCAAGGAAAATACCGTAGATTTCCTGGAAATAAACATGTTCATTATACTGAAGCCTTGTGCATAATAGACTATGTCACTGAAAGAATTTAATTACTACCTCAAAAGTATCTTCATTTTGCTAGACTCGTAACCAAAAAAAAGAGCGTCTAGACACATTTTAATGCAAAGACAAAAGACTCCTTACCCACTCCAAAATATCCCATGTGGACAAATCTAGAAGCATGCCTTACTGTTGCTGCTAATCAACAGAAAATTCTTAGCATTTTTACAACGTGAAATAAACTGTAGATTGAGCCAATTGGGAATACTAATGACAGACGCCATAAAAGATTTTGTAACATCAATTACGTCTAAAGGAAAAGGACTTGCACCACAGATCAGCAGAATATTTTGCAACCGTGCTTCATTTAAGACTCCGATTCCTGGACATGGTTTGGGAGTTGATTTGCCAAGAAGGATGTTCAGGAATATGTAATTGGCAGCTATGCAATTGTGGTGCTCCTGCAATTCAGCCATAGCAGCAGAATGAGCTGAGATGGGAGGATGCAGGTCTGCTGAACACACCTGACAGATCTCCAGACTCCAGCTGGGTTTTCCAAATCATATTGGAATCAATCATAAATAACCTGATTTTGGATAAAAGCTTAAAATGATATGTTGAGTTCAGTCGAGACCTAAAAAGTGACCTGAGACCTAACAAAATCCTCTTTTTAAAGCTCAGATCTGTTTTCTCCTGTTCCCTATTACCTCTCCGACCACGCTCAATAGGCAGATTCCAGGGAAATGACTATTTCAGTCATTGCTGCCTTCTGACACGCAGAATTTATCAGAGGCGGCTACTATTTTCTGCTCTACACATCATCATACACAGTAAAAGTAATTTCAAGTCATCATTGTAATTTCACCAGCTTGTTTTTAAAAACTTGCTTGCAAGGGTCCTTCCATCCCGATGGAATTGCTGTTTTAAAAATAGGGTAACCAGAGGAATAAATTGAAACAAGGGCTGTGACAGGGGAAAAAACGCAACAGCCAGGCTTAAATTTCCTTCCCTTCTCTCTTCCCTATCACAGAAAAATTTACATTTCCAATAGCTATACTCCATGGGAAAATAATTTCCCATGCAGACACAGCTCAAGTTCCTCACACTACACTGAAGGCAGGCGATATTTGGTCACAAGGTGGTTAAACCAAACCTCTCCTCGACACAGAGGAGTTATCCACATTCAGCCTACAGTGTTCCAACCAAATAATGCTTTGCTAATGATGTCTGCAGTTAGATGACAAATCAGGCTATTTAAATTGCTTCGGCGCATGCATCCTTTCCAGGCAGGGTATCCAGGTAACCATTCTAGCACGGCTTCGAGGTGGGAGGGAGAAAGCAATAGCTAATTTCTTCAGCTAGGTGGAAAATTAATCCTGAAGAGATTTGTCTGGTTTGTTATGGTCAATTTGAAGAAAAACAATTTTAAAATAATTATTTTAAAATGCATTTTAAAATGTGGAGTTATGCAAGAGAGGACAAAATAATTGTCCTTCAAAAATACAATAATGGCTAGGTTTGTTTCTGAAAACAATTAAAAATATTTTAAAGCCCTCACTAGGAAGGTTTTCTGTACTTTAACACGTTAGTATCAAAATGCTTCAAACGACATGAAAAATATAGGTTCAGAATTTCAGAAGCTGCTGCCAATCACCTTTTTGTAAGTTTAACGCTAACTAAGGTATCAAATACTACATTGTCTGGTTTTTTTTCTGCTTCAAACCAGCACAATAACAATTTTAATACCTGGTTAAGGAAATGTTATTGCTGACCAGTATCAGCTGCTATTACGGCTCCACCTGAGAGACACCCGCTAACGTCCCTGTGAGCTTTTGGAAAGGTTCAGCTGCTTGGGTAATGTTCGTTTGGGTGGGGATGGGGGATACAGCACCTTTTTCCTGCCCTGGCCGGGAAGGGGCTTGTTCAGGGATTCAGAAAGGGTTTCTTGGGCGAGGAGCCACGTGGAGAGGCAGGAGATGAGACAGGCTCCCCATCTCCACTGTGGTCTCCAGTCTGGGGGCCCTGAATATCTCCTTTTCTGTGATTTCTCCATTGGACATCTTGAATACTTTAGGTAAGGGGAAAGAGATTCCTCCAGCTGATTCACAAACTGAAATGCTGAGATAAGACAAGAGGCCAGCTCTGGTTCCCTCAGAAACCCAGCAGAGTCCTTCCACTGCTGCTGCAGACACCCAACAGCTCCAGGCCCCCAAAGATCGATGCGACCCCTCTTAAGAGTCCAGCCAGGGCGTGAAGGAGGGGGAAAAAGCCTTCTGCTCTGCCTGCAAACCTGCCCAGGGCAGGAGACACGCCGTTATCCTCCACCCTTCACGCAAGGAGGACACCTGGCTCCTGCCCTGCACCGGTCCAAGGGACAGCCACAGCATGTCACCCCAGACATGGCAGGGACAGGACCATCACAACCTGTGCCATCCTCGGGGCTGGCTCGGCGATGCACGATACACACTCCCTTGCTACGGGCCAGCTATGAAAGCATTTGCCATTTGCCAAGGCAATGGGAATACTCACACTCCAATGCTGTTTCCCTTGCGATGCAGATCATTGTCAAGAATTCACCAGATCTATTAAACAGGAAAATACAAACAACTTCTGATATCCCTTTCCTTGAAAACTATTTTGGAAAATATGACTCATTTACTTCTCTTCTAAACAGGAGAAGAAATATTTTCCAGCACTCCCTGAGGATGCATTTAACCAGAAGCTAAGCCAGATGTAGAAATGTCTGCAGAGGTTTTTGCTCCTTTCATAGAAAAAAAAAAAAAAAAAAAAAAGATAAAAAAAAGAAAAGAAAATTGTAAAGCAAGAGTTGAGGTATTCTTGGGTTTTACAGCACAGCTGGCCTTTTGATTACCCTTAAAATCAGAGCAGATCACAGAGAAAACAGCATATCACCAGCTAGGGAAGGTCACATTGCAAAAGAACACAGGTGGTCTCGTTTTTTAACAGCTAACATAACAGAAGCACAAATCTTCCAGCCACCAAAGAGCCTCTCCTGGTTTGGCAATTGCCACGTGTAATATCTGATGAACTCTGATGTCGCACTGCTCAAGGATAAAATCCCAGCAGGCAGGGGCTGCGGGAACAGCTACACAGTCAGAGGGAAAAAAATCCTGTATTATTACAGCAGCCACTTATTTTATTCGCCAGAATTAAAACCTCTTCACAGATAAAAGTGGGGATTTTTTTTTCATCCCACAAAGCAATTTTAGATTTCTATAGAATCATTCAAAAGCAATTAAAACCCCGCTCCTGTTGATGGGTTTGTATTCCTTGCTCACAGGGATGGCAGGCTTTGAAATCCAGGGCTGTTGAGTGCAATTCTTTGGGGCTTTGGAGTAATTGCTGAGTACCAGAAAATACCTTCCCGAAGTTCACAGATATTAAATGTCTTTGGTAATACCAAAACAATTTCAAGGCCTGAAGCTATTAAAATCTAGAAGATATTACAATAAAGAATCGGTGCAATATCAGGCAATTCAATACACTGCAATTTCACCCTTTTAGTGAGCGAACTTCTAGGGGAAAGGGAGAGAAGAGAGAATCCAATAATCAAATAATCTAATAACAGTACAGTTAGGTAAGAGGGACCAGGAGCTTTTCCAAACTGTCTTACTGCATCAAGAGTGATAGACTTACATTGCCAGGGAAAAAAAACCAAACCAAAACAAAAACCCTTCACAAACAAGCAGGTAAACAACCCCAAACCAGTATCTACACAAAAATGATTCATATCTCTCATCCATTTAAAGGTCTTTGTTATTTAAACCAGAAAGTGAGCCTCCAATACCAGTGTTTGTTTTGGCTTTGTTTTATGTAACAAAGGAAATTGTTGTTAAAAATGTAATTCAGATGGCAGCAACGTAAGGCTGTTCCCAATCGCAGTGATGCAAAATGGCGGGATTAATGCTGCTTTGCCTGAAATTGCGTGGGAGGGACAGACCCTGATATACCACCCTGAACACAAGGAACAAGCCGTGCCAAACGTAATGGGCTTTAGGCACCTCCTGCACTACAGGTACCACCCTGATCTCTGAGGTCTTCCTCCTGCAAAGGATGCAGGACACAATAGGAAAAGCGTAGCGTCAACACTATTGGGCACAAAACCTTGCCAGAACATCAGCAAAACACTGATCGGTGATTATGACTACGGGCTTCTCAGCGCCACTGATGTCTCATTGAGATTGGCACCACCCCAAGAATCTGGTGTTTGTGGATAAACAGGACAATTTCTTTTCTTAGACCACATTTAGTCTACAGAATTGCTGCATTGTTGCTGCTTGAAAGGCAAATGCAGACAAAGTTAGTTAAATAAAGCTATAATCATGCTGCTGCCTGACATATGAGATTGTTAGAGGCCACCAGGCAGAACTGGCAGAAGATATGGGCTGGCTCAAAATGATTAGAGCAAAATGAAGTCCTCAAGGACAGCAGCAAAGCCCTGCTGAAGTCAGCACGGGAAGAGTTTGTCCCTTCTGCTGCGGTTCCAGGCGCAGTTCAGCACTTAAGCACGGCTTGGGCTACACACCGCAGCGGGGAGGTCATCACGCCAGAGCTAAACCGGAGAAACAAGAACGGTTTTCTGTCCTGACTTTGTGCTTTCATAGCACAGCCAGCCTAAAAGAGGAATGTGACCATCCACATGCACAGCCGGCATTGTATTACAGATGGATCCCGTAGCCTTCACAGCATCACGTCGTACACAGCCGGGAACAAGGGAAGGCTGAATGGCAACAACCAGTTTGTTTTTTTTTTCCCCCGTCCATTTCTCTTCCTCTAAACTCAGAGAAATAGATACAAATAGTCTCGCTCCTGCAAATCATCTGTTTGAACTGCGGCTGTCAGGAAATTGAGGTGGTTGAAGGGGGGGCTATAAAAGATTGTTCATTAGCCCTGCCTCCTTTATGAGCTTCTTCGGTCCCAAAGACAGATGGGCTTGGGAGTGCAGCAGAGCAGGGGACTGGTGTGTTCAAAGAAACGACAGGATCCAGGCCTGCAAGGAATTCCTACCCCCATCCTTTCAGATTAGGAGGTTAATTAATAAGAGTTAATTAATGATGTGTCAATCAGCACGAAACACATGCCTGTGTGAGAAAAGCTGCCCCTGGGAGTGATAAGCATTAAGGCCTTCCCTGGAGTTATGTTTTAAAGAAAGCCCTTGTGACAATTCCTGTGAAGCCCTGAAGAGGATGTTTTAATCCTTTTATCTCAGCATTCACTTCTGGCAAAAGCCAGCCTTTCATAGGACATCACCTAGCAGAGGTAGCTAAAAAAAATCGCTGTGCTGTTGCCTCTGTTGTCTTCAAAGTGAGTCTCTGGAGGACAGAGGACAGTGCCAGGTGCTGGCTGTCCCCCAAAATATGGGGAGCTTAGGCTGAAAGCATCTCAGAAACTACCTTGTCCTCAGTGATGGAGTAGCAGGAAGCAGGGAGAGAATGTGGGGGGTATCATCTCTGCTGCAAAATACCCCATGCCCAAACCAGACACCCCATCACCGTGCCCGCTCTTCCCATGGTAACTTCAGGAGGGATGGACATTTGGACAGGAGCACCGAGGAGCTCTGCTCTCGCTCGCCTCTGCCAGATGAACATCCCAGGCTCTTGGCTGCCGGGACATCTATGCCCATCTGCTTGCATGGCGCGGTGCCTGCTCACAAGTTGTCAGACAATTTCATGGGTGCCAAAAGAGCCTGGATTTGAATAGGTGGCCTGGATACACTGCAAAACACATCCCTTCTGCATGGCCTCGCTGACTGCTAACAGAGCAGGATCTCGGCTGGGCTCACACTGCCCAGAGACACGGACTCACTCCAGATTGGCACCGCCGAGGCTTTGCCGCTGCTGTGGGTGAAGGATTAGTGCCCTGAGCGCCACAGAAGCACATAAAAAGCAGCTTCTGTACCAAAATACCCAGTGCACGCCAAGATAACTTCAAGGCACCGTGATACAATCAGCAGCACAAAAGCCCAGCTCTCCGAAGCAAAGGCACCGGAGGAGCAGAAAGCCCCGTGGCTCCCCACGGCAGCGACAAGTAGGTCAGGCAGAGCAAAAAAGGGCACGTTTTGGGCTAAATTCCCAGTTACCCAGCTCTTCCACCCGGGGTTAGGAGGCAAAAGAAAAAAAAAAAAAGATGGTTTCAGCTTGGAGCTGGCTCTGGGAAAAAGAAAAAGAGGCAGGCAACGGGGAAAGCAGGCTCTGCCCTCCTCGGGCACCCGGATTTGCTGGTGTCAGAGCCCAGAGGTGTCAGGCTGGCTGCTGCTGTGGATGGGGGGAGACACGGAGGCTCGTGGGTCCACGCCAAAGGGGACAGCTACTGCCCCCCACCTCGCCCAGGGCTGGCACGAGCCTTCCTCATTGCACCCCATCCTTCTCACTCTTAGAGAAAACCAGGATTTTGCTTTAAGCTGCCTCTGCCATCATCAGCCCCAGGAGGCAGAACTGGCGCTGGAACCACAGCATCGCTTTCTCCTCCGCCTGACTGAGGCTCACTCAGGGCCCTGACACAAAACCTGGGCTCATGACGTGAAAGGTTGAAAAACCTCTGAGTTTTATGCCCCAGGAATCAGATTTTCTGCTTAATAAACTCCTAAAGAATCAGATGCAAATGAGGTTTGTCTGACAATTTTGGGCTGGATTATCATATCATGGGAATTCAAACAGGCACAAAACACAGGGAAACAAATATACTGGGTCAAAATTATCTTCTTGTGTATCACGAGATAGAATCAAACAAAACGCAAGTCAGTCATACTGAAAACTAAAGAAAACAATTATAATCATTGCTAGATTTCCCTGTAAATCTACAGATTAATTTAACACCTTCATGTCTTTGGCAGCTTCATGCCAGCTTATCAAAGCAGTTCAAAATCCATGCACAGGCTGTGTGCAATATTTCTGCAGTCTGTGTGCAATATTTCTGCTGTTATAGGTCTCCATGCACGGCCGTGGCGTTAATCATCCTCTGGCTGGGTGACCAGCCCTGCATGAAGAATTTGGGCCACTGATTAGCAAGGTTTACAAAAGGAGCCTGAAGTGCCAACAGGATCAGTCGGATGCTGCCGCTGAGAATGGTATCTGGCTTATGTGCTGGCTTGGAGTATTTGATTATCCGTAGCACATAATCCAGCACTTTAAACTGCTTCTATTTACAACAGTTTTGCTGTCCCCCCCCTACTCTTCAGCTCCCACACATTTGCAGATGCTGTTTACTCTGGGTTTCTGCTACTTCTTCACATGCAAATAAGTCCTTCAGGCTTCCTCACTTTTATTTACCCACATGCAGAACCTTACAGCAGGGTGTGGAAAATTTAAGTTAACAAGAAATCTACTAACACTACTGAACCAGAAAAAAAAAAAAGTCATAAATGTCCAGCATGTCCTAAAGCTATGTTATTAACAGCTATTACAGCTATTTTAAACACACTTTTTTTGTTTGTTTACAGCAGTGAGTCACCAACAGCACCGTGCCAAGGGCGTCATCTGGACGTGCGCTGTGCGCTCTCGCCTAAGCCTCTCAGCTTTGCCAAAACCTTCCTGTCCCGACCTGCAAGACACTGTTACTTTGGTTGTGGGTTCCTCCTGAATGCCACCCAGCTCTTGCATCATCCCTGACCACGGGACTGTCTCGCCTGAACCGGTGACCTCCAGCAAAGTTGGACGTGTGTCCTCAGCCACCAAACACGCTGTTTTGTCAGACCCATTCTACTGCTGCTTATCTCCCATCCTTCCCGATAGCCAGGGGCCCTAACTCAAGAAACCTGTCCCGTAGAAATGTTGAGGGCTTTAACAAGCTGGATGCTATAAGAGCAAATAAACTTCAAACAACTCTCGGTACGAGTGGCCAGATCCTCAGCTGCACCCTCCGAAGCGGAGGGGATCCCCAGAGCTATCCCTGTGTGCGATAAGCACCAGGAGCAGAGAGGGAGCAATTTAGCTCCATGAAACATCCAAAAATAACTTCTGCTGAGGGGGCAGATGAGCACGGTGCAACTCCTCTCCACGATAAACCTGTGCGTGCTGCTCCAGAGAGAAAACAGCTTCAGCCGCTGGTTTACGCAACAAGTCTGGCACAAATCATTTCCCCTCCTTGACTTTCAGTCTCCTGAGCCTAGTTTAAGGATTATAAATTGTTGAGAAATGGAGACAAATTCCCATGAAATACTTCTGGGTAGTGGTATCTGCATATCCCACAGAAAACATTTTGGATACTTTTTTTTTTGCTTAGATTTACTAAGGACATCTCACCTCACTGTTACACCAATAGGTCCCCTGTGTGCCGAGTGAATTACAGGTTACGCATTTCACGCCAGCTCTTCCCCGATAACATTTGCTGCTTTTCTGCACTGCCGATACAGGGTAAGAAATAAGAAACTGAGGAACTGGAAGTGTGTCTCTGATTAAAAGACAAAACCACAGGACTGAATTTCTTGGTATGTAGAAAATTAAAATGAAGAAGTAGCTTGATTAAAATCAGACACTGAAGATGCTCCTCTCCTAATACACTGTGGTAACACGTAAAAAAAAACCTGATAGCTGCTGTAATAACTGGCTTTTCAAGAAAAAATAAACAGTAGCATATATTTTTTCCTGAAGACTAATTAGCAGGATTCTATAAGCACTTAGAAGGCATCTAATCAAGCAGAGACACTTCACTACTGTAAAATATAACTAACTGCCCACTCAGCTCTCCTGTAAAACGGCGATAAGGGGCAGGTACAGCCAGTACCTGTGTCTATTTGTGCCTGTGTGAAGCAAGAACAAAATTAGATATTGAGCATTGTGTTATCATCTGCTAGAGAAACCCCAACAAATGAGTTGAAGAAAAATTTGTGCAAAAAGCCCCAGGCACAGAGACCATGGAGCTGACATTTCTGTTGAGCTGTGGAGCGAAGTTTTCTTCTACCAGGAGCTGAAGATGCCACGGGGAAGTCAGGGGAGAGGGACTTGGGGGAGAATTCACAAGCAGTGGTGGATGGCAGCTTCCCAGTGCTGGGAAGCGGGATGGGGCTGAACCCCACGGACAAGGTGATATCCAGCACCCTGTCTGGGATATCGGCTGTTTTGCTGGAGGAAGGTCTGCTCCCTCGTATTGTCCCGTCCTGGCTCAGGACAACCCAGCGCAGCTCGGCTTGGGCCAGCACAACAGAGCTGGGGTAGGAAGAAAGGGAAAGCAGTTTGTTTTCCCCTTCCTAGGAAGGCTGCCAGCGTGGTGAACTGCTGCTGGCACGGATCCCTACAGATCCTAATCTAAACCGACAACCTTTGAGCTACCTGGACTTCGCAGACTTTGACTCTGGGGTCATTTCATAAACATGCTTGCAGAATTTGAGGACAAATTTCTCCTGGACTGGATGGGATTGATCAATATTTCAGCCAGCAGTTGCCGAGCTGCGGCACGGGGAAATGCAGTGCGCAGTGACGGACAGATTTCATTGCTGTCCAGGGCCATCAGTCAGCATCAATCCTGACCCAGCTCCCCTTGAAGCCACCGCAAATTTTCCAGTATGCATAAATGAGATGTGGACCAGAGGTACTGCTGAGCCCTAAAACACAATTTGCATTGAAATACTGAAGAAGTCTGACCTGATAAACAGGATTAGTTATAAAAGAGAAAAACAGTTCATGCATAATATACCAAAGGCTAAAGAAATAAAAGACTACACGGCAACCACTACTGTCCGCATTTAGGACCACATGCAGATCTCGTGTACTTTAAATATCAAGTGACAGAATTAATCCAGTTTACTCCTGATTTATTCCTGATGCAAGTACAATCAAATCTGCCTGTCAGACTCACTCAGGTAAACGTTTCAGCAGGGATTCAGTAGGTAAGAATTTGAATGCCTTTAAAAAGCTCAAAATCTTGTGGATGAGGCCCAGAGAATATCTGATTACAGATTGTTATGTCCAGCAGCAAAGAAAGCATTTCTTCTTCCTGATGTAACAAGACAGCACTCCTTGCAATTTTAAATATAGCCGTATCAACTGAATACTGGGATGACCAGCTTCAGCCTTTCCGACCAGTTTATTCAACCTTAGGTCTCCAGTAACACACCGTGCACAGAACCAGCGTTCTCCAGTAACCAGTACAGTAACGTGCCGTAAGCCAAGTCACAAAACGCAGCAGCGGGATTTGTACTTTGACCAGCGACCACTCGGTTGGGTTTCACACAGCGCATTCCAGCGTGCCGAACTGTTAATCCTGGAAGGCTTCTAGCGTAGCAGCTACTGTATGCATATCTCACTTCTCTAGCTGCTCAGAGAAAATATTGCAATTTGATTTAATTGCTATGTTGACTTATAACAGTATGTTTATACTGGATGCCTGCCAGCTGAAATGCAACAGGTTTGCAAAATTTATTTCCTCAAAACAGCATGATATGCAATGTAATAAGGAAAGCAATCTTCCAGTGGCCCCGATTCTGAAGATCATTTCAACTCCTCTGACTTGGATGCAATGCTACCAATTTGGAAGAATTACACCAGCCTAATTGATATGGTAATCAGGCCTGGAGGCTGCATTTCGCAGGTACAACAGTCACGCTGCAGCTTCGGAAAGGGAATATTATCTAGGAAATGAAAGCAATTAACAGTTGTTTGTATTACGGGGATTGTTTGGCCTATTTAATATCACTACCAAAAGATGCATTATTTGTTGAGCAATCCTGAAAGGAAATCAAAGAGAAACTTAAAGAATGTTGCTAATCCTTTGTCGCTATAAGTATGACATTTAAAAGCCAGTAAAAAGCTGTGCTTTGCCAATCAAAACAGAAATATTATCTTCCCCATGACCTTGGCTGCTAGATTTCAGCCCAGCTAGCAGCACCTATGTCTTTGAGCCAAAAGATACACTACAGGAACATTACAGAGGCTGAAAGGTGAGCGTGCTTGTTTTATCTCTACAGAGCACCAGCTTTGCACCACCAGCTTACTTTGTGCCTGGCACTGGGACGGGTCATGTCCCTGAGAGTGACAGGAACCAGGGGATGCTCCCAGTGGGTGGCATTATTTCCACAGCAGCGAGTTTCAGGAGGGATAGTGGGGGCAAAAGTTACAAACAACACAGTCCAGAAGTGTTGGATCAGCTCATGAATGGGGTTTCATGAGATGACCGCCCATGATTCAAGGAGACTGAATTTTGTAACCCCAAAAGTCTGTTCTGGCCTGGTATGATCCTCATGCTAATTGGTTCTACTTTATTAAAGACTTTAATTGCAAACTTCAGCTACTGAAAGAAATAGCCATGTGGATTTTACCAATCCTGTGCTGTGACTTGTAAAAACATAAGAAGAGAAAAAAGATGTTAAAAATAACAAGCGAAATCTAAAGTTTGAACCAAACTGGCTTTTATCTGTTTCAGTCAAAAGTGAGTTCACTAGATAAAGCAGCATTTCTTTGAATGGAAGAAATAAACCTCAAAGATTTTATAATGAATACCCTTTCTGCACATTTCTACAAAGCAGCCTATAAAACTGGGAATGAGAGATGTCGTTCTTAAATACATACCGCAGGACACTTTTCTCACAGCTCCAATAACAAGGTATCATTTTCTATTCGATCCTATTTGGCTTTTCCATAAGGAACTGTAAAAACCTCTCTCAAAATCCTGGCACCAGTATATGCAACAGGAATCCTAACACTGACTCTGCTGGAGCAGAATCTGCCCCTTCAAGAATAAAGCCTTGGGAGGAAAAAAAATAGCGTGTTGGTTTTGTCACTGAGCCAGCTATTTAACTCCACCAGCTAGCAGAAACAAAGGGAAACCAAATAAAACTATAAAGCGCATGTTCCTTTTGGACAAATAAGCCAAAATACTTTGAAATTTATGGCTCTGCCCCATCTCTACCTGATAAGTCACACAGAAAGCTGCGGCTGCAGATACCAGCGATCACGTAAACAAATTTTATGATGCTGCACAATACCAGTACAGTTAGACACACTAATCATGGGAGAAGGGGAGGTTGCTATTTTTTTCCTGTCCCATATGGTAATAATTTTGTATGATTGAACTGTTATGAGCTAAATAAAACTACACATTAACTGTAAGATACATTGCAAATACATTAAATCTTCCCTGAAGTTTTAGCAAATACTTGCTTTTTCTGTGATGCATTTGGAATTAACAAAGGAATCTACACTGGGCAATAGGATTTATAAATAGATTTGGCTTCCTCTGCAATATTTTATGGGCAATTATTTCAGAAATGAAGATGCAGAGCCACAAATAAATAAAATAATTGCAGCTGATCAGGCTTTATTTACCACTATCACATTTCCCTGACTGTTAAGCTTCCCTCCTCTCATTTGCTCCACCAGTCTGAATCAATGACCAGATGAAGAGTTGCCAATTAATGTCCAACGCTGAGCACAAAATGCGCCAAAGGCAGATTCTGGTTTCCCCATTTCCAAATCCTGCCTGGGCCTTTCTGGAGCTGGCTGGCTCCCTGGATAAATTCAAGATGGAATCACGAGGCTGGGAAAGGGCTGAGCAAGTCAGATGAGTTCTGCAGGGTTTCAAGCAATTTGCCAGAGAGCACATTTTGCTGTGACTCCCCTCCAGAAGTCACTGCCAAAGGTCTGGAGACCTCCCCTTCCGCTAGCAGAGGCCCGGCTGTGTCAGGGAAGGGTTCGCGTGGCCTCCCGTCTGCTGCAGTCCTGCTCAAACAGGTATTAATTCAGTTTGGAAGATGCTGAGTACAGCTATGTACGGCAAAACAGCTTTCCAGCTGGTTCAAATGAATCAAACCCAGGTAGAGATGGGCCTCAGGCCTGCCATTTACCCTGTATGTACTTCACACCGTTCAGTTTTCAGTACTTTGCATCTCAGACAGGGCAGGAAACTCAGGATTCTCAATTTTCCTTGGGATCAGGCCTGAAACCCTACTGGTACCAACTCTACTTTCTAAAAAACAGTGGCTCAGTTCAGTTTAACATAGAGATGCAACTCATATTGGCCCCTAGAGCCCTGAAGAGTTGAACTGAGGCCTCAGTTTTCATTTGCAGCTGGGCACTCAGTGCTCTTTGATGGCTGTGCTACCTGGGATTCATTAAGAAGGTTGCTTGTACGAAGACACTTATGAACTCAGGAGAGAGAAAAGCATTTCTGCTGCTTTGAAAAGCCATGGAGCTGACAACCCAGTAACGACTGAAACACACAAGATGCACCACATGGAGATGTCCTGACTGTCCTCCAAGGGCTTCCTTCAACAAGCTAACCCCAGAAGTAGCCACCAGGCTGATGTTTCCTTAAAAAAATTAAGCTATTTAGAAAAAAAAAAAGTCCTTTACACCACCAAGCCTGATGACCAGAGATGTCTGGCCCTGATCTGTGAGCTCCCTATAGTCTCCTGTGCTGGGAAGGCACACCCAGCTTTGTGATGCCTGGATCAGAAGGGTACCCTGCAGAAAAGGGGGAGCACCAGAAACAGTCTGGAAGGTGTCTAGGGCCTGAAGAAGGTCCTATGAGAAGAAGTGTCATAGCTTTAAAGCCCAATTTAGTTAGTTAGTTCCAAGCTGCTTATTTCTGTATAAAGAAATTATGCTGCAAACCTCTCCAAGAACTTCATCAACAACAGTCCATAAGCTGGTGAAAGAGGCCAATGGGACCAGATGCCAAAGGAGCTAGGAAGATTTACGCTAGCCGAGCATCTGGCTCCCTGTTCACTGTTACCAGAATGAAGACAAACGCTTGCAAACATGCTTATTCAAAATCACTAATGTGCTCAGCAATGCTCAGCAGAAATGCAGCAACGTTGCTACCGTAAGGTGTGGTGCCTGGGAACACAGCTGCTGAATGCTTTAATGCTGCTTTTTCCAGTGGGGTATGTAATGAAAAGAGCAGAGAGAAAACAGGGTGTTGCTGCCCTTCAAATCAAGCAAAGGGAATGATTAAGACATCATCATCTTCTGTTGTTGTTCTAGTGGATGGTAGTAATTGCTTCTACACAGGAACGTGGCTGTACTATTGTCATCCATCATCTTGCAGAGGCTGTGTATAGTACCGCAGAAACAGTAAACTTTTAATTTGACCTCATTAGCATTCCCAGAATTACAATGTCAAACCAATGATAAAGACTGAGATTATCTGCATCTGAGCAAATGAAGAAGAAACCAATCACACACCGCGTAAAAAGCCAACAGAGCAACCACGATCCTGCCAAATACTTAAAGGCTGCTGGAACCCGTCTGGTTCTTGATTTCACATGGGGACATGTATGCATCAAACTTGCAGATATAGGCATTGGACCCACACATTGATGATGTGATGATCTGAGCAGTCAGGGAGTGGACAGAGAGAGGAAGGGAGGATGGTGGAGTAGATGCTCTCTGATACCGCCTTCCCTCTGACTTGTCAGTATTATCTGTGCTTCCTCTGACCTCTCCCAGGCAATCATTGATCCACTAGAAACATGGAGAAATTAGTGTGCAATGTGGGGAGTAACACAGAGGCACTCGCCCTTTGCACAAATGCCTTGTGCTGTCTGGAAGTTCATAGGATTTCCTTATGATTCCCAGGACAAATGCACATAAGGAGGGTTCCAGCTCAAACTTGGGTTGAAGGAAAGTAAGACCAATTATCTGGCCCTTCCGGCAGTCAAATAACATCAAATTAAATCTGTACTTTTCTGAGGTCAATCTATAGTGAAACCTTTAGTGAAACAGGGAATTTCTCAGTCTCCAGCCAGCAGTTTACCCCCTGAGCTGTGCTCCTCGCTATAGCTGTAACACCATGCCAACACATATTCCAAACTACTTGTTCTCGGTTACTTTAGTCTTTTATGGACCATCTTAGAGGAAATCAACTGAACTTCCCTACAGTACGAACAAAAGGAAATGAATTTATTATTCCAGTGGTACCCTTGGCACAGATACTGAGTAGCTTCATTAAACATTTTGCAGCCTCGAGTGTCTTTGCTAAACCCTCTACAATAAGCACAGACTCATTTTCCTTATTACAACACAAACATACAGGTCAGGATTCAGAACTCATTTACATCTGCGTTGTATCTGAGTAACTTCCCTCATCTCAGTGGCATCTGGGCAGGCACAAATCAAGGCTGCATCATCCTAGTCCTTCCCTGTCTCTCTAGATTCATTACCTTGCAGTGCCACTCTCAGATAAACTCATTTTCACACAGTCAGCATAGCCACAGCCAAATGACTAATACAACCCTTTAATACAAACAACAATAAATCAATGGATTAAATTATAATTTATCAGACAAATACTATTTAGGTCTTCTCAAAGCTGTTCTGAACTCTCTCTTGTCTGGCCGTATTCCAGAGGAACACTGACACTAGATAAAGCTCAGACTGGCAGAGTAAGTTTACAGAAGAAAGAAATGCTAAAAACACCCTGTATTTATGATGATTTCACAAATAATATGAGTGAATAATGTTCCTGAGAATACTGTAATGTATCTGAAGCCTCTTCAGTATCTCTTCCAAAGCCCAGTCTAGCAGGGCAAGGTTTCAACAGCCCCTGAAGCTCTACATTCAGCAGCAAGCCCAGGGAACCAGACACATTAACCTTGAGAGGTACTGCAGCAAACTTTTAACGGCTCAGAAAATGGCAACAGGCTATTCCACCACAATTTCACTTTACAACACAGACTTTTTTGACTTACTTCATTGGTTTGAACAATGCTTGTCCATAGTTCTGGAACGTCATGATCAGCTTCAGCTGTGTGCCTCCTGATTTCATCGCTGTGGGAAAAAAAAACAAAACCACTTTAAAATGCGACATGTGGATCTACTTACGTTCAGCTCCCTTGAAACAAAATCACATAACTTTTGCTCTGTATTACATTCAGCACTGCGGTATCCGAGCACCAAGCAGGGCAATTCTGCGGGTGCAGAGCACAGGGGAGGGTTCTGCGCTGCCAACAAGAACTGAAAGTGGATTGTACTCTCCAGTATGTCTTTGTCTTCTTCAATTGGACACTATGGGCTCCATAAGCACCCAAATTGAACAGCATGTATAGGAACAGATCATTGTGGAGTCTTGTTTTCTCCATCTCCAATGGCTTTTGGAATTCCTCGTAACAAGGGACACACACTGGGAGAGGAGACGGGGTGCTTTTGAAGACAGCTGCAGCTGGGATGTACAGTCCAATGTGCACCAGACATCTCCTCGATGAAAACTATGAGCAGATACTATAGCAATCTCTGATCTCTGCTGCAATTTCCATAATTGTTGCTGAGCAGTCGCTGGCTCTGCAGGGAGGGCAGGAGAGGGCACAGGGAGGCGGCAGGGACTGCGTCCACCCTGCACACTGAGAACCATCTTTGCTCAAATATTAAATGCACTCACTTCCCACTAGAGAGACAATGAGAATTTAAGGCTGACATCTATTCATGCCAGCACGATCAATTTGGCCAATGTCAGGTTAAGAGCCAGATTACAGTGTTTCTGAAGCCAGAGTGATTTTTTTTATATATAAGAATTTATTAAAATGCATTTTACTTGATGATAAGGTTACTTAAGAAAGATAAATATACACTTTGACAAACCAGCTGCTTTTTTACCATTTCAATCAAAACTGCTTTGAATAAACAAAATTACCTACACCCTGACTCCTTTATTTACTTCTCATTTCGGAGAGACAGGCCATGGCAGTCGTGTCTGTGTGGATGAGTCAGTCCTTTAAAAATGCTTCCTACGAATGATCAGATAATCAATCCCTCTCTTCATCGTTCTGACAAAACCCATGTCAACTGGAGAACTACATAAATGTCAAGTTACCTCGCTCTGTGAATTTTGGCATAGGGCTGCCCTTGTTCCACCTATACAGCTTGTACTTTTACTTTTCTCTAACCAATGCCATTAGCTGCACATCCTTTTAATTACTCATCTTGTGCCTTATTACTGATAGGTCATCAGCTCTCTTTCAGCACTTGTAATCTATATTTTTGCAACAAAATGCTACGCAAATCTGGTCAGTGTAATTATACTTCTAGACTAAAATCCCTCCTGCCTTGCTGTTTTGCTGACCTGTCTTCTCTTGCCTTTCCAGTTTATCCCAAAGGACCAAATAAATAATTAGAAATTAAAGGGCATTAAACAATTTGCACTGAACAGGTAAAGCAGAAGCATGTGGCTTTCACACACTGAACTCCCTCTCTTGTGCAGAACAGGTCAGTTGATCTGCATTTGAGAGAAGAAGGAGCAGTAAGCCTTTTCACACCCAGCCCCAAGCCTGAAGGCAACGAGAAGCAGCAGTCCTCCAGCCAAAAACCTGCCCGCGCTGCCCTAGGACCATCACAGCCCAGCTGTGCGCTCTGGACATGCTCCTGGTCAGTCTGGGCAGCACACCAGCAGCTGGAGCAGCCCTTACATCATGCCCACAGGGACCAGATCTTTAGGGCACACCCCACATTTGCCCCCGTCTGCGTGGGCTGTTGGTCAGGACCACCAGCCCCAGCACCGACGGGCAGAATTGCCTCCCGTCTGTCAGATATTAACTATCCCCGACCTCAACACAGCTGCTTGCAGACTGCTCACACCAACTGCAGACTGAATGGTTTGTCTCTAAAATTGATGTAATTTACACTTTTTTCATTCAATTCTGTGGAGCTCAGGGGTTTAGAGGTTGGGTCTGTGAGATATGTATGTCCAAAATATACCAAAGAACCTGTACACCCATCAGAGAAAAGGGAAGGATAGAGCCAATTCTGAGGCACAGCTGGAAAGCCAAGCATTTGGAAAATTGCAATGTAAAGTAGAAGAAAAAAGGATGTTCCAGCATGCCCTTTTCTAAGCAGAAAGTTTCAGACACACTAAGATGACTGGTTTCTCAGCAAATTGAAGCCACTCGACAGATAACAATTTTGTTAGCAGCCAAACTCAACAACGAGCGTGTCATCACAAAGTAGGGAAATGTACGAAGATTTACAATTCAGAATAACTCCTCCATCAGACACAAAGGACCGGTTTCCTGACAGAAGGAACTGAGCTGAAGTAAGACAAAAGCAACTCCCTGGTCTTTTTAGATCCATCTTATTGTATTGCTGTAATTGGCTGCATTAGCAGCCTCGACCAAATCCAAGTTTTGCTGCTTGTTGGCCCTCCTCTGCAGCTAGGAGTAACGTTTGGACCTCCCCAAAACAGACGGTGACATTGGTGGGAACGATGTCCCATCATGCCTTACAGCAGGGCATGCTGGAAGCCACAACCCGTGACACAGCTCCACATTGGCTTCCCCTCACATCATTCGGACTTGCATGCAGATATTCCCACTCTGGCTGCTCATTCCATGCCGCAGATGTGCTGGTCAGGCTCGAGGTGATTCAAAGCCACCCTCCAAGGCCAGACTAGTTAGAGTCTAGAGTGTTAGATTAACATTGTAATCCCTGCAGAGAGGGAGACATCTGGGCTTAGACTGTCCTTTTGAAATCAACAAGACCCTTCATGCACCGCTAAACTACGCAGACTTGGGAGCAGTCCAGAATGCCCAAATCTTGGGGGTGGCAGTGCCAGAAAAGAGCAGATCTCATTGGAGATGATTCACTCAGACCTCTAGGTCAGATTACTTCCCTTGGCCTAACTTAGCGTGATGTCTGCGTACCAGCTTCCCTCTCATTTTCTGATCTGCATTCCTTCAGGAACTCCCTTTCCTGCTCGTTAAACATCTCCCTCTGGCCATTATGGCCAAGCAGCGGGACCCCGTCATCTTCCAGGATCTTACCCTGAACAAACATTGTTTGCTCATCTGGACATGCCCTTGTGCCTTCACCTACTGCCCACAGGAACATTTCCAAAGAACTTGTAATACCCAGAAGGAGCATATACAATTTTCCAAGACACTGGACGATGCTACACCATTGCAAACTGTTACATCTACAATCACCAGGCCTGGGTATTTTTAAGAAGGCCTTGCAACGTAAGGTTGTACTGACTCCAAGGGAACCACTAGTCACACTCTGAATTCACCTTTTTTTTTCTTTTTTAAGGTTTCTGAATATACTGTAACATCACAGGTCATGAACAGCTTTGTAAAAGACTTTATAAACGTGCTAGCTCTCAGCAGGTACCTCAAATCAAGTCTCATACAGCTCCCAGACATACTGGCACGGTGTTAAAAACAAATCCCAGTACCATCATTACTTTTTATCTTCAGGCTACTCAAAGCCTCTCTTTTCACCTCAAAGTAGAAGGAAATGGAAAGCGGCATTAACCTTTCCTGTTAACCCAGTGCACGGGCTTTCGGATGTGATCAGAAATCTTCCTAACTTTGCAAAAAATTCCTTGAGATATCTTTTTGCTTGACCGTCTGTGGGATTGTCCACAGACTAGTGAAATTGGTGGGATTCCTTCTGTTTCCTCTGACAGACTTTTGATCAAGCCTACAAAAATCCCCACTCCTTTTACACAGAATCATAGAATTATAGAATGGTTAGGGTTGGAAGGGACCTTCAAAGGTCATCTTGTCCAACCCCCCTGCAAGAAGCAGGGACATCTCCAACCAGATCAGGTTGCTCAGAGCCCCGTCCAACCTGGCCTTGAACGTTTCCAGGGATGGGGCATCCACCACCTCTCTGGGTAACCTGTTCCAGTGTTCTACAACTCTCATTGTAAAAAAAATTTTCCTAATACCTAATCTAAATCTACCTCCCTCTATTTTAAAACCATTACCCCTTGTCCTATCATACATCTATGAGCCTGCTCTCACAGCCACAAGCCATCTCCGCTGCTTCCCCACCTCATCCCCTCACCAATACAGGACCTGAATTCCCTTCCTGATCCACAGCTCTGCCATCTCTCAATCACCTTGTTATACCTGTATGCTACAGGGTTTCTGGCTAGAATCCTAGCAGAGACACAACGTTGCCCAAAGGGATTTGATCCAAAAGGATTTAGAATTTGAGTTGGTCTGGCTTTCCAGCTCCTCTGTTTTGCTGCATGATAGCCCTCACGCTACTGGCCTGTCCACGCCGTATGGTCTTCTGATGGAGAGCGAGAGTCCCAACAGAACCTCTGAACATGGCTTTTGGTCAGAATCCAACAAACATTTTTAAAATTTATTTAGCGATGCAATGCAAATGCCTGAGAAGTGAGATCCAGTCAAAGCCTGGGATGCAGTTAACACCTGAAACAGAGGGCGTTCAGATCCATTTTGGATTCCTATTTATAGATTAAGCTTAAGTCTAACATAAATGTGTTGATTGGCTTTAACAAATAATACTCTGCCCCAGGCTAGAGACATGGCCCCGTTCAAGCTGTAAAGAATATATTTCAAAACAAATTCAAGCCCTCATCATCTTTTAATTTGTTCTTGTCCAGCCAATTCTGCTAACTTGTTTTTAAAGGCCTTTCTTGGTTTAGGCGAGAGAGTAAAAGACTTTTGGAGGGGAAGAGATCTGTGAAATCATTCAGAGGCTTCGTTGTATGTTTAAAGTCCCCTCCTTTCATCTAGAATTGTACATTAAATCAATCTGTTGACTCTGGGCAGATTCATTGTTTTCTTATACAGTAAATCAATGGTGCTACATTTCATTATGTTTTTCACACGTTCTCAACAGTACTTTTTCCCTTCCTTGGGATGAGATTTTAATAATTTCTTTTAGCACCAGAGTTGAGGTTCAATATTTAGCGTCTTGTCTTTTTCTTTTTTTTTTTAACCTGACTTGAAGCAGAGTCCACCTTAGTTAACTGCAGCACTTATTCACCGCGTGAGTAATCTTGCGTGCTTGCTTTCTAATTACTGCCTGTACAAACTGAAGGCACTGCAGGCTCAGAAAGGAACTCAGTCAGGTAATGTTTCCAAACCTTTCCAACCAGAGAATTTAAAGAACCAAAAAATAAAACCCAGCTAAGCAGAGGAATTCCCACAGCCTGTTCTGCTCACAGGCAGTCCCACAGCACAGCTCCTCTGGACACCAGCACGAGCAAGATCAAGACCACATTGCCTCTACAATGCAACACGCCGTATTTGTTGTTAAACCGCTGGCAGTGCTGTCACAATTATCTTGTAAATATGCAAGAAAATAGCTAACTATGGTTATTTATGCATGCAATAAACAGTTATGAAAGGCAAAGGAAATGTGCAATTGCCTGTGCATGTGCTGCTTCTGAAAGCTGAGCTTCAGTGCTCAGTGGAAAAACAATTCTCTCTGGGCTCCTATTTATGGCATGAGGAAATTTTCAGTGAATTAAATCAAATTAAGAGCTATCCCTTTATGCTGAGCAAAATGAATAGGAAATATATATATTGATGCAGGGCACAGAATACATCTCAGCATGAAAGCTCTGGGTAACCCTGTCCTTTCCAAGGCCAGCTCTAGGTGTCACTGTGGGAGCTGCATGGGATGCTCCTTCCCATTCGTGGATTTGTTCCATTTAAACTTTCACATCAAGAAAATGTCACCTTGGTGCTCCCTGCTCTTGGGAATTGCTTCTGTCACCGTTTTCATTTTAAAATAACACTGTGCGTTACAGAGTCGTGTGAGCGGTTCTGATGGATGGCGGGGGATCAATCCGGTCACCGCTCTCCTCCGTAAATAATGCAAGCTGAGCAGAGACATTACAATGCGGCTAAGAAAGCTGTTTAGCTGCAGTTTGGATCTAATTACTGTAGGTAGCAAGAACTCGAACAGCAAATCACCTAATTCTGAACACTGAGAAGAAACTGGATAAAGTGAAACCCCATTTCATCTAAAGCACATAAGCCTGTATATTTAACCATCCTGCTTGCAAAAAGAAGCTTGAAGACTGGGCATGATGAAGGTTTCCATTTATTTTATATTTCTAACCTAGCATCTTTGCAGCTGCCTTAAAAAAAAGAAAACAAAGAGCAAAACAACAAAAAATGACCATAAGGAAAGAAAGCAGACAAATTAGAAGATATGCAGGAATATGCAAAAGAATGTAACAGCCCTATAAACGTCCTTTGGTCAAATATATTTCTCTTTATTAATCAGCTCACATGCTTTTGAATCCCTGCTGCCGCTCTGCAGTAAAGCTGAAAACTGGCGGGTATTATTTTAAAACATATATTTTTAAACACCCAAAGAATGTGCAATATAAAATACGAGATGCCGCAGTGTGTAATTAAAAAAAATATATATATATTAATAGTGTGCTCTTTCTTGCTTTGCAACCTGACAAAGCTCCTGAATCCCCACAGAGGCAGGCAGTGGATGCCGCCAGCAAAATTCAGATCCTGGTATCTCTACATGGACAAAAGTCCCCTTCCATTTCCACATGCTTGATTTTAGGCAGGGATTTATGTGTAGGAATCATTCCTGCTCCCACAGCGACTGACACCAATACCAAATGTACCTCATATTTTACTTTATGGAAATCAGTGATAGAGACCATGGCTCCATGTTTTTGTTAGAGGCATAAGAGGCCCTACCATGCTCTGAAGAGCCTTGTTCAAACAGTAACAGAGAGACAATCCCATGGCAAATCGCTAATAACCACCATAAATCTTCCTCTCTGGTCCTGTGGCCCTTTCCCCCCGTTGATCTGAAAGCTCTATCAAAATCACGATTAATGGAAACCTCATGACACATCTGTCTGACACAGTAGGTGAAATCATGGCCCCGGGGAAGTAAATGGCAAAACTTCCACTTACGTCACCAGGGTCAGGATTTCACTCCTATTTTTTGTGATAACCATTTTGCTGCTAGGTTACCCGAAGCATACACAGACAGGTTAAACAACATGCCCAGAAGCATGAATGAAAATCATGCCCATAAGATCAAGTGAAGAAAAAGTACCAGACTATTCTTTCTCATTACCACCTCCCTTTTTCTCCCATCAGCTTCTACATCCCTACATCAACCTTCACCATCCCACGACTCCGCAGAAGTGACAGACTTCATGGCTCAAGCACTGCTGAGTTTGCTGCTAACACTGCTCTCCTCCTGCACAGACAACACGGCTGAGCTCTGAAGTGGTGAAGAGGTGAATAGAGATCGATACGCTCAGCAGCCATGCAGTACAAAACACCGCCACGGCCAATGCGTTTTGTATAAACTTCATCAGATGAGCAAGGAGATGGTTTGGTTGAGCATCACCTCTGCACAGAGCTGGGGACAGCATGGTCACTGCCCAGGGCACCGCTGCACTCTGTGGGAGTCAGGGAAGGGCACAGCCTGCATCTTTGCCTCCTAGATGGATGTGCTCAAAGAGCAACGCTCACATGTGTTATAAAGCACTGGCTCAATCCCCATTTGCACGTGTCACCAATATTCCAGATACCAGTTGGTATTGAGGGGAGAGGTCAGGAAAGGTGAGGGCTATGTCAAGGAAAAAATCACCCAGGCCATGACCGAACAGTGCCCCCATTACCCTCCAGCACAGATCAGAGGAGTGTGGGCAGAGTCTGCTGCTACCTGCAGCATCTGAGCCAAGAGAAAATTCGTGGCTTAATTGTCAAACCTGAGCTCCTTCACTCCGAGGCAGAGTTTTGGGGACAGAAAACTCATCACAGGTTAATAAACGAGCCTGTGTTTGTCGTCTTTCATGAGCTAGGTGTCCTCTGGGCCCTTGAACCCAACACGTGGGATGGTACCTGGGTACCGCAAACCTCTTTACTCAAAATCCTGCCCCAGCAGAGCTCAGAGCAAAGCTGGGTGCTGGGTACAGCCACCGGGCAGCTCCATTCATGGAGGCGAAGCGCTCCTGTGGCATCCTGCATCCATCCGGACAAGCTAGATCTGCCCACTCTTGATGACCAAGGATCTCCCTTATTCCTGCTCAGCAGCCGCTCTGATTCACACGACGGAAAAATGTAAACCTTATGGCTGCTCGTGCTATTCCTGCCCAGGCCATTTCCTGCTTAAGCCAGGGGAATTTTTGCCTCGCAGGGTTAAAGACCTGCTGACCTCATCCCACGGTGCCAACACACCATCAGCACTTTTACAGAGCTCTTGCTGTTTCATCCCTCTGAAACGGACTTAGCAACTTTGTGGTCAGCGCAAGCAACTTCATTTTCCGCACGGCCGACGGAAACCGCTGGCTGTGCTGCAGCTCTCTACCTCTGAAAACCACAGGGTGTGCATTTCTTCAGTATCCCAGGGCTTTCGTTTGGGCTTGTGCGCTTTTTTTCCCCCTGCGCAGCTATGCAGCTAAATTCAAGGAGACACACGTTGTCATTAAACAGCCCTGGAGAAAAGCCTCGACTGTGTCACCTTCTTTAACCAGAGCCAAAGGCTGACACAGGCACATCCCCGTTGTGGGTTTACAAGCACAATAAACAGAGCTGAACTCTGCTCAGCGGCAGGCCGGCTCACCCGGAGCTCCCTGCGCGACGCCTGGGGAAGCCGCAGCTCCACAGAGCCCCGCGGCGCCGGATGCTCCCGCAGCCATCGCTGCAGGTCAGCCGCCTTCTCCTTCCTCGGGAAGACACAGCCTTTTAAATAATAATCAGCTAATAAAACACATCTGGCTCGTGGAAGATGCTATCTGCTTTTTGCTATCCTTTTTTAAATTATATTTATTTTAAAGAACTGAATAGGGCACTTTCGGCCTGATCATGACTAAACGGTCTCTGAAATGAATGGGGTTTGCCTTGCTGGTAGACTTTTCAATTATTCAGGTAAAACAGAGCTGGCAATATCTCTTTATGTCTAACAGGGAAAACGAGCACAGAAGTCGGGAAGCAATGTTGTAGGCACACCGGAGAGAAGCCATGCAAAATATTGACAATATTCAAAGAGCAATGAGATCCTGAACAACAAGCAAATAATCATAATAAAATTATATATATTTGAACATACCAACACTGGTTATCTTTTGGGAGACCAGGTCTTGTAGTAAAGCCTCAATTGCAGGATTATGTCTGGAATACAACTCGTACCGATTAATGCCAATGTGGAATTTTAACCAGTTTGGGTAGGAGTCTATGGAGGTTTCTCCAGTTGGCAAAAATTCTTCATTGTCTTCGTTTTGCCTACCACCAAAACAAAAAGAACACAACAAAAACCCAAAAATGAGGAGAAAGAAATAATGTTACAGTTTGTAACAGGCATCAAGAAACAGGGCTTCAAAATCTAACAACTCGGAAAGGCAAAGCACTACAGAGGTGGGAGAAGTCCCCAGGTTGTCCCTGCTCCGGCTGCGCACCAGGAGCCTGCTCCCACCTGGGGACGAGGGGGAGGCGATTTTCACCTCCACTCTTCATGCCTGATGTAAAATCCATGAAAATCAGGAGCAAAACTCAGAGTGACATCACCGAGCACACGCAGAGGCCCTTACATAGCACAAACACAGAGCTGCAAGTTTTATACTGTCGTTAGGTCATATTATGTTGCACACAACTTTTACAAGTTTGACCCAAAGGACAGCATCTCCCTGAACTTTTATGTAACAGGGGCCTGGGTGTAACTTGACCCATTGTACCAAATGCTCCCACTCTCCTCTTTTTTTTTAACACAGAAAATGAGCAGCAATGCGATCAATGCAAACTGCTTGCTAAAGAATAACTCTGGATGATTTTGGCCCTTTCTTAGCAGTAGGACACTATTACAGAGAAGAATTGTTAAAATGACTTTTAACTCCTAAATTTCATGTTCTGCGAACTTTGGCTGCAGCCGCTAAGGAACATATGTACAACAGGCAGCTGTGTTGTAAACATCAATGATAATTTCGCTCTTCGCCTACTGAACACACCATCACCCATCTTCTATCCAGAAGTCCTCTGTGGTTTTAGTCATCTCCAGATGTCCACATATTTGTGACCTTTTTTCTTTTTTTTTTCTCACACAGAAATCTGAACTTTTTCAGGTTGCTTCAATTCACGGTCAGTTTTCATTATTAGATGGAAGGGGCCTGGACAATTCACATCCTCGTGGGGTGGAAATCAGAAATATTTATCCTCTCTTTCTAAAGGTTTAGATCATGCTGGCTGCTCTGCAGCTCGACAGAGCTTTTGCATGGTACGATGCAGCTGTTTAAACATTACAATGTCAGTGTGTTTGGAAGAGGGTGCTGTTGTATTAGACAAGCCTTTTGATTTTTCAGTCATTGAAATTTCTCAGCGTCTCTTACAAGGCAACAGGGCACACAATTCACAGAGGCATCGAACTGCTCTGAAGGCTGGAGAGCAGCAGAGGTGCGAGGGCACTGGGAATTAATTGAGGATGAAAAACTTAGCACGGATCAGATCCCAAAGGCAGAAATACCTGCTAGGATGAATGCCTCTGTGAAATGAGAGCTCGCTTTTGAGAAAAGTTAATGCGTTACTGCCTGCTCTCACTGCTTACCCCCTGCACCTCTAAGCAGGAGGCTGGGGAGGTACTGGAGAGGGGGGCTCACTGGGCGCTCGTCTGCTTTCTTGCACTGTTTTTCTGGCCTCTGGCTACAGCTGGAGATGGGATATTGGGGCAGACGGACCCTCTGGCCGCAGTACTCCAGCCTTCTTGTGCTTCTCTGTTTATTCTGTATTTCGCGGCTTTTTTTTTTTTCTTTTTTTGGAAGAAACACAAGCGGTCAAGCCTGTGTACGGTTTCTCTTTTTCCTGGTGACACCGACTTGCTCTCTTCAACCCTCTGCCTACTTCGAACCAGCCATGACACCAATTCTTGCGAACGCCCGGGTGAAAAACCCCTACATTATAAAACGGAAGGCAGCGGCCACGTTTCCACACCGACAGCCCCGCCGGGCCTCCCCCCTCACCTCCCCGCCACCCCCGGGGCGAACCGCAGGCTCGGTACCGAGCCCCGCGGCCGTGCCAGACCGGGCTCCGGGTCCCCGGTGTGTGTGTCCCGACCCCCCCCCCC
>WHYT01015036.1:103686-197456 GCA_009806455.1 Tetrax tetrax | reverse complement strand
CGAGAGATACACAGGCTAAAAACAATAGGTCCTCGTTTCTCAGTATCATCAAGAACTTAGGAGGGGGAGGGGGGAAAAAAAAAAAAAGGAAAAAAAAATTTAAAAAGGAGCACCGGACCGAGCCTTTAAAATCAATAGGAAAACAAAGCCAGCGGCATTGCAATATATAAAGCCATCTGTTCACGATTTCTCTCTCTTTTTACGGCAGGGATCACAACAAATAGGTAAAACTGGTTCTCGATGAGAAACCGGCATCTGACACTAGCTCTGATTAAATTAAATAAAAAAAAATTAAAAAGACAGGGAGGAGGAGGGGGGGGAGAATAATATTAAGAAAACCTGTACGGAAAGGCGACAGAAGAAAAAAAATCATCCATAGTATCTGGCTGTGCTGGAAACGCTGACTCCCTTCCTTTGATTTGACCAGTGATGCAGCAGAAGCGCTCTCCCGCTTGCTCTCGCTCCCTCTCTTCTCTGAGACTGTTTAAGAACATTGGCCGGAAAATAATTTTCTTAGAGCGGTTCCAGTTTCTTCATCCATCGCGTCCAGTGCTCGGGAGAGATTAATATGTTCAACTGAGATCAAGTCTGGGTGGCTGCTGTATCCGAGCTGGGCTTTTGCTTTGGCTTGGCTTGGTTTTTTTTGGCTGCAAAACTGTCTGATGGCACAACTGCAACATAAAGGTTAAATATGGCACAGAAAAAAAAAGAAAAAAGAGGAGGGGGGAGGAAGGATTAGAGGAAAGAAACTAATATAAATCAGTAGAGGTTCTTTTTAGCAAAGAGGTCCCGTCTTTGATCTCTGCTGGGTCTTACAGATCTGCCTGTTAGAGAGAGAAAGGAAGAGAGAAGGGAGGAGAGGAGGGAAGAGGGGGGAGAGATCTTTGGCAGGTGCAGAGTGAAAACCTCTTTTCAGCTGCACTGAATTCTGGAGACTGGTTGGACTAGTAGCTCTGCAGCCCCAGCTTTCAGTGGGTGTGTTAAATATTATGAGCGAGCCATGATTCCTGCCTTCGTCACGTCATAGTTAGGAGATTGGCTAAATAAACGCTACAGTGATAGTAACAGGAAAACCTCAACCAAAAGCGGGTTTTTTTTTTCCTCTCCTCTCCTCCCTCCTTCCCACCCCTGTTTTCATTCTACTGCAGCTCCAACTGGGGCAAGGAGAGGGCGTCTGTTCCTCAAAGGTTTGCAAAATTAAAAAAAAATAAAAATAAAGTGGTAGCAGAGAGAGGAATCTGTGCTAATAGCACTGCGAAGTACAAGCGTGGTCTGTGCTCCCAGGCTGGGAGCAGCGATTCTGCTCTGTCATTGTCTGGGCTGGAAAGCGGCCGGCCGCCCACTTCCCCTCGTGCCCAGCCCCTCGCCGGAGCAAGGTCACCACGGAAAGCTGTGTGCTCCGCTTCCTCCGGAGGAACGGGCTTTAGTTTTAATCCAAGATCCTGTGAGCTGTGATAATCCCTGCAGGGTAATCTGCCCTCTCTCCCGCTCGCCTGAGCTGCGTGGTCGGCTCCGTGCCTGGGTGGCCTCACGGCTAATGGAGCCAGTGGGCCTGGGGCCAGCGCAGCTCCTGAGCCCAGCGAACGCCGTTGATGGTTGTCTAAGGTTGAGGGCAGTCTGGAGGAAGGCATAAACCACTGGACTTCAGGTGATCAAGCAGGGATGCTCGGGGTTGCTGATTTTGTCTTTGGGCGGGGGTTTCCCTGGATTTTATGGTCCTTAGCAGGCCTCAAACCATCATCGAGTGGGCCTGCAGTAGGAATGAGAAAGGCAACATGCTTCTGCCTACCCCCCACCGCCTTTCCACAGAATCATCTCAACGCTGATCATGCTGGCCCATTTTTCCCTGGATTAAGGGGGAGTATTTCTTTCCCCCCAAAGTATTTTCCACTCCCAGGCTCCATCCAGCACTGCTCCCTCACCGGGCACTTCTGCAGAGCCTTGTGCTCCCCAATCGCCTGAAGCACATCCATGCACTGTTACAGGGTCACTGTCTTGCACAAGAGAAGTCACTGCTTTTCCAATGGCAAGAAAAGATTGATGAAAAAAAAAGAGCTGGCAAGGCCATGATCCTATGGACTGATCTGTACCTTTCTGGAGGAGCAAGGCTTGCTGTAGCTGGGGGATCTCCTAGTACCCGGGGTCAGAGGTACAGCTCACTGTAGATGCAGCGCTTTGATTCCCATGGAAGCCATGCAAGTACAGGTGTACTTAATCACAGCAAGACATTTTGCTATGGAGCCAGAAGCAAGGCTTTCTGTCTTTTTCCACTTTTTCACCAGCTCACTTAAAGGGTTTCTGGTGAGTTGACCATGAGGACAGTAACACCACTTCCTTGTGTGCCATTGCCTCCCATCACTGCTCAATAGCAAGTCTGTACGGTTCTGCCTGGGAAATTGAGTTTGGTTCATAAGTTAACTACCTCTCTATTCAGGGAGCCAAAGTTCAGCTTATTTTAACCTAGTTTAGCAAGATGATATTTTAGGTCTGTCAGGAGAGAGCCTTGCAGTTTTGATTCAACTGGGGAACCCACCACTGCTGGAAGACGATACAATGTGTGATGGGGGTGCAGCATGAATGGCACCTGGAAGACTATCTGTTTCTGGTCGTTTGGTGGTTGTTTTTTTTTTTTTTTTTTTGCTTGCCTTTGGCTGCAGCCTTTCTCCTGCTGTCTCTGAGGGAACTCAGCTGGGCTGAGTTACCAATCAAGCCCAAGGAGATAAAAGGAAGCAGGTGGAAGCTGGAGCCTGTGCCTCAGGGAGTGGAGCAGTGGAGGAGAGCAGTCAAAGCTGGTGCTTCAGGAGGGGTGAGTGCAGAGTTCACAATTCCCTTTTGATTGTTTTTCTTTTTACTGTGGGTTTTTTAAGGGGTTCTAGGTGAGCTGCTTCTAGCACTTCATGTAACGATAGACAACATGACACTTTATTGGCTTTAGCCTGGCACAGTAGGCTACAAGTTGTAGCTACATGGGGTTGCAACTCCACATGCAAGAGTTATATAATGAAAGTGAGATTAGCTTGGAAATAAAATGGAAGCAACAAAATGTGATTAATTACATGGCTTTCAAAAGGTGAAACAGCAGTATTGTGAACAAGTAACTGATTCCTTCAAACTGCTTTATTTTTTTTTCTCATCAGTATGACCTTTGGTGCATATTTGCTATCTAGTTAAGTATGATTTAATCTAAATGGTGTCTGCTGGTGAACTGAATCTCCCTAACTCTCTTCCCTGGGTGGTTTTTTTGTTTGTTTGTTTTCCTTGAGCCTTGCAGACATTTGAGTTCTATCTGAACATAGGAGACTGGTAGATGTACTCTGCTCCCCTTTGTGACTGTCCTTTGTGGACAGGTTTTTCCAGGACTAAAGTTCCTAGAGGTGCAAATAAAGGAGAGCTCTCTTATCTCTCTGCATTTCTTCCCCTCACCTTCCTTCTTTTTTTGTGGGATTCAAAAGAGCTGAGTCTCATTTGTGCAAGACTATACTTACTACTTGTAGGGGAGAGCTTTTCTGTAGTGTAAATAGCACTCATATGCTAGCAAAGCCAAAATGTTGAAAGAGCAAGTGTCACTAATTGGAACCTCCTGTGAGGATCTGCAGTGGAGTTGTGGCTTTGGGGTGCCCATCAAGGATGAGGACCACCTCATTCCAGTTTGCTAAATAGCAGTAACACCTGCTTTTAGCAAGTCTGATGGGAAAGACCTCTAGGGTCTTTCAAGGTACTGTTCTCAAGTACCCCTCATTCTCTGGTGATTTAGGATGAAGAGTGCTGGTAACACAGATGTGTGCAGCAGAGGAGAGCAATTCCTGCTGTCCTCCTTTACACCTGCTGTGGGTCACTTGGGCTGGTGCCATTCTTATGTGGGCAAGAGGATGTCTCTCAGCTCTGGTGCTAGCCTTTCCAGCCTCCTCAAAGTCTTCGGAAGTATCTTACAAACTGGTTAACTTAGGCTGCCTTCGATGTGAAGTTCTCTGTTCCTGTTGACAGACTGCAGATATATTTTTCCTTAAATTGCCTGATATCTTTCAGGCTTCAGTCTTTCCCAGCAGGATGAGCAGACACTGTTACCTGAATCAAATTTTCTTTTGTCTTCTTATTCAATGCAATAAAGTGAGCTTTAAAGGAAAATAACATCAGAAAATTCTTTGTTTCTAAACTTCATTATCTACAAATGCCTTTACCTGTTGATGTGGTCATATGTGAAATTACAAGCACTGGCTAGTTGGCAAACACTAGCAAAGAGCAAGTTTGTGGCTTTGCTTTGGACTAAGGGGTGATGTGTAATTCTCCATTTTCTGAGCCTTTCTTCCTCCATCCTGGAGCCTGTTAATGCTCAGCACCAGCAGTATATTGCAGCCCCTTTGTGCCTCTGAGCTGCGCTGGTTGGTAAAGCAAGGGAAGGAAGCCAAGACAGACATAGCTTTTCCCTCTCCTGTGTGGACTCCATCTCTAGCATGTCTCAACGCAAGGGGGATATCAGCCTCCCTGTTTTATCATTGATCTTTCCCATGAATAGGTGCAAGAATACAACCCTGCTCTGATTTTGGAGCCACTGTGCCTTGGGTGTGAGTGGAGGGGCTCCTCCTGCCTCTCTAATCGTTGGTTCAGGAACACAGAGTAAGTGATAATCTCACTCAGGCAGGAAGCCTGGTGTTTAGGCCAGGCTGGAGATGGAACCTGAATATCTGCTGGGTTGGGAGGGCTGAGGTGGCTTGTGGTCAGGAAGCTGTAGATTGTAGATGTGTGAAGCCACTGAGATAAGTCAGGAGCTGGGCTGCAGGTTGGGATAGCCTGGAAGTTGGGAAGCAGGTACAAGATAAGGCACAAGCAGGGTCAGGGACCAGGTCTAAGGGCTGCCAAGGCTGGTGCAGCTTCCCAGGACTCTGTGCAAGTGTGAGCTTGGTGCAGGAGAGCTTTTGCTTGTGCTGGGATTTGGGAGATGTGTGACCCACCTTCAGTAAGAAATGGTTCCCTTTTCCTCCTTCAAGTAAAGAAATGGAGATTTGTGTCAAGCCAGGTGGGTTTCAGCTCCACTGCCCTGTCTCTGTACCTCAGTGCCCCGACCCCTTTGCTTTCAGTGCAAATGCAGCATTTCCAAGCAAACTGCCTTCCCATGGTTTCAAACATTTCCCTTCAAGACTTGGAGTTGATGGGAAAACAAAAAATTTTGGTAACTGCTGAACTGTTGTTCAACCTTTTCTTCAAACAAGCTTTCAACCACAGAACTTGTGTGTGTAGAGCAATAGGGTATTTGTAATGATGCCTGAAATGGATAGTTTCAGTAGTTATTATTTTACTTTCCAAGGTCTTGGGCTTAGTAAGAAAAATGTAAATATTTCTCCTTATCGAAATGCTATGCCTTCATATGGAATTCCAGGATGTGGTAAACTGCTTTTAATTTCTGCTGTGCTATGTGTTGGACCACCATTCTCCCTATAATTGCTAGCATTATGTAAACAAGGATATATCAAGTTCTTAATGGAATATTATTACATTAATATGTTATTGCATGTAACTAATTTCAATAATTTCACTGAAATCCCTTACATCAACTCTTTATTTTCTTTTTTTTTTTTTTCTTGGAAGTATTTGAATGTTATTGGGAATTTCACATTGAATTACTACAATCACAAGCCAAGATTGGTTTGGATCTAGCAGGCTTTTTAATTTGGTATTACAAATTAACACTAAGGGCATTTTTTGCATGTTCTTACCTTTTGCTTTCATTTAATAACACAACTATGAATTCAGGAGTGGTTATTGTTGTATATCCTGGCATTTCTTCATTGTTTTGTGTGTGAATTAATAGCTTATCTGCTATTGAAATCTGTGTAGATGTTTATTTTCCCCATTTTGGTCTGCTTGCCTCACTGAGCAGTGACAATGGTCAGTGTACGTGATGATGTATTCAGGTAAATATGGTTTTGGGTGAGTAAACATACCCAGCTATTATTTTCCATTATAACGGTTTACAGCCTTCTGATGTAAAGCCTGAATTGCAGCAGGGCAAACTGTAAGTCAGGCCTGATTGCACATTTTCAATCAATGTAATATTTTTATTGTTACTTCTAATGGAAAAAATGGATTTTCCTTTCTGAAAACTTCTACCTGTGATGCTGGTAGCACTGAGGGCACCGCATGCCTTGCTTGGCCCCTGCAGTGATGCTGCTGAGGATGCTCTTTCTGCTCTCCCTCTTTCTTTCCTCTGAAGATTCATGTGCTGACCCAGTTTATTGGTGCTTTGCCTTATAAACACAGATCACACTGGCAATCTAATGGGTGCTGCATGTTAACCTGCCACGCTGAAAGCAGCCTTTATTGTGAAGGAGTATGCCTGATACTGAACAGGAGGTGGTTCCATAAGCTTGACTTCATATCAACTTTGTGTTGGTTTGTGAAGAATCAGTGATACCTGTTTGAAGTGGTGTGTTAATACATGATGTTTTTTTTTTTTTTAAAAAAAAAAAGCAAACTGATGTCCTCATTGCCTTCTAGCCCAAGACTGTTGTTACATGATAATTTTTTAACAAATCTTGATAAAATCTTCTCCCTCTAAATGAAATGGGCAGTGTGGCCAGCCATTCCTTCCTGTAATGGTTTTGCTAGGGTTGACTGGAGAGGTATTGAGCTGCAAGCTTGAGCTAAACAGTGATGAAAGGAGGGACATGTGATTGCCTTCCTAGCAGAACCGGCTGGTACTGTCAGATCACCAGTGCTGGGCAAAGAGTAGCTCATCCTGGAAATGCATTACCAGCCTCAACTGACCTCACAAAGCCAAAGCTTCCAGCTTCAGCCTTTTGCTTTGAGTGTTCCTATTCTTTAATTTGGGATACAAAATGCTGAATGATCCAAATATCCAGGGATTGCTTGATAAACCTGTTGAAAGCAGAGAGGTCATTATTATATTAAGGCAATGAAACAAAAGTATTTTCCCTGCCTGTTTATTACTCCTCAGCTGTTGCTGCTGCAGATCAAGGGTTAGCTGCTCAGCTGGTATCAGCTGATCTTGGTTTCAATGAAATGCCATCTAATTATATCAGCTGAGGATCTGGTCCACAATGCTTAATTCTTCCATTGGTTGGAACAAAGAGCTGCCTGGCTGTGCAAGAACAAAACCTGTTATTGTTGTTGCTGGAGCAATGTGTTTTGGCCTGTGGAGGGATCACACTTGCTCTAGTCATTCCAGTGGGGTAGTAATCTTGCATATAGCTACATTACAGAGGGCCTGAAAAACTACTTTAAGTGCTAGGATGTCATAAAGAAAATTAGTTGTTAGGAGATTGTGTTCTTATCTAAAAATTATTATTTAAACTAAGTAAAAAAGAATTATCTTGATGTGCATGACATAAAAGCATACACTACTTGAGTTATCATAATTTCATCTTCATGTAATAACTGATTCCTTTAAAAAGAATTGTGATCAAATAACCCGTATTCCTTGTGGACTTTCTGAGTTCAGGTAATAGTGCATGAATCTTTTGAAAGTGTATAAAACATGACTTGCTAAATTACACATAAAATAAGTTTGCAAATTTATTTGAAATTGAAGGAGCTACATGATTTATGCCTGGAGAAAACGTGTCCTGATGCTAAAACAAGATGCAGTTATACACAGACCTGTTAGCATACAGACATGAATGCACATGAAGGGTTTAATTGTATACTGAAGAAGCTCTTCTGGGAATTCTTTTTTTGTTGCTGTCTAATTTTGAATTGTATGGATGTTTTGACTTCTTGAGCTTTTTTCCTCTTGGCTGGCTAAATTTTCAATCAGGTAATTTTAAAAAACCTGAGGAAGTAAGAGCAAACCACAAAGACACTTTAAGCATGCCACAGCCTGAAATAGGAATTAAAATACTAATAAAAAACACTCATGGGAGACTCTTACAACTAGGCAGTGTAACCTAACAGGCTGTGCATTACTCTGCCCCAGGAGACACCGGGGCTCTCCCCAACTTGGATGCTATGTGGTGCAGGAAAGTTACTTTAGTTCTGTTTCCTCCTCTGATAGGAAGGATACCCTAGAGAATTTTGAGATCTGTTAAAGCCACTACAGGAGAGAGACACGATGATGTTTTAGGTCTCACTTCTTTGGAGAGTAATTCATACTCCTGGCTTTAATCCCACGAGAACCTCAAACTCTTAAGAATATTCTGTATAGGAAAGTCTGAAACACTGGCAATTTGGGGCGAGTCCTTGAGCACAAACACCTCTTAAACTTAGTAGTTTCCTTGCATATATAAACAATCGGGTATCCCTGAGGACAGTGTGATGTGACTGAAAGGACAAAGCACAGTGAGTCTCTCTAATTAGAGAGCGGCTTGTAAGACCCCCTAGTACCTTCTCTTTTCTCCTGTCCTGTCTATTTTGCTGCTCTCCTGTGTTTTTCCTTGCATCCTGTCCTTAAAAAGTTTTCCTGAACACTGTTCAAACACAATCACAGCTCCACTTCTGGTGATTTTATATTAAAGACACTGAAAACTTTGACCATGGAGGATTCCTGTGCAATAGTTGTCACTGGAAAAAAAAATCTTTTTTCCCAGCAGTTGATATTTTTGTTGTCTAATTGAGCCTTGCTGTAAAAACTCTGCAAGCTTAGAGAAAGGCGTGCAGAAAGCAGATGCTTGCAAAGGTGCCTGAGTTTCCAACAACCCTTTTTCTTTCCCACTTCATGAATTGTTGCTTAGTAGGTCATAGTGAAAACACAACTCTGTAAAAATTTAAAATGAAAAATGTACCTTCTCTGTGTTCCTAGTCCCTAACAAATATGTATTTTTTTTTTTAGAATTCTATTTGCTGGGTGTAAGATTCCTCTCTAATGGATTGCCATTTGCCCTGTTGTTCAGGTGTGTCTTTGCCTGGTTCTGCCAGGGCATCCTGGTGCTGCTGTAACCCTGCCAAGGCAGCAGCTCTGATCCTGGCCTGCACGGTCCCTGCTACACACCCTTGAGATGTGAATTAACCATTCCAGCCTGAGTTGAGGTGGGCTCAGGGCTGGCTTGGCCTTTCCCTTGATGAAGATGTGGGGAGTCCACTGTTGGCTTGTCCAGAGAGGTGGTGAGGGTCTCCTGTGTCCCCCTCCCTTCCCATCAGCAGGATGAGGTTTCCTGGAATTGTTTTGTCAATTATTTCCACTTTTGTTCCTAAATTAGTTTCTGTTTCCCTAAGGATTTTTTTCACACAGTGGGTTGTCCTATTGATATGTTGTGATAGTAAACTCTGATTAAATATGATTATTTGGCACTTGCCGTTGAAGATGGGAGAAGGTGTAGCCCTCATGGTGAAACAGCTGTGCTGTTACAAGGGAGGGATGATCTATGAGTATGAGAATGTGTCAGGGTGCTGGGGGCAGGTTTGTTTGCAGGCTTTCTTATTTCTTGTCAAATCTTGGGCTTCTGCAAGGATGGTTTCAAACACTTGAGACAGCTTAGGTGCCTGAGCTGGAAGCATAACTGCCCTAGACTCCCTTGAAAGTCAGACCTGATTGCCTTTGGGGTTGTCATTTGGTTGAGAGAGACCAACACAGCTTTCCATATATAGGTTGGACTAATAAGACTTGATTTATCTGCTCTGTCTCTTCAGAGGGGGAATGCTTTGAGGCAGAGCCGATCCTTTATTCTGTGTTTGTACAGTGCCTACAGCAAGAAAGCAGTATCCTTGGGTGGAATACAGGTTAGAGGGAGAATGGGGATAATATATATGCACAGTGCCTGTAATCCAGTGGTGAAAGCAGTTGCTCACTTACCTTCTCTGCTGGAAGATAAAAACTTTGAGCAGTTGCCAAGAAATGTGTCAAGGTTATAACTCTCGGGTGGGCTGCAAACATGAATGTCAGACATGCAAAGTAAGAGTGGTTTCAAGTGCAGGCTTTTTCCTTCTCTGGTTCTTTGAAGACTGAGGTAACTTAAAAAGGAAAAAAGGTTTCCATGGAAATTTTTGAAACCAAAGGAGTGAATATTTGTGCGTGCTTTGTTCTGTGTTCTTCATAGCTAATAGAAGTCACAGTGTAAATGGACCTAACTGCTGAGTGACCTTTGACAAAACCAGATAGGAAGCCTTTGTTGTTGTTGTCAGTGATGGTGATTTCTTTTTTCAAGGTAAGAAGTCTCTTTCAGTGAAGTGATTCACTGGTTTTAACTGAAACTTTGAGGCAGGGACATGGTGACAAGACAGAGATTGCAGTGAGTAACGAGGCTCAGTCAATTATTGACTAGCCCATCTCAGCACCTTTGTTTTCTTTGCTGACAAAATATCATGACCTTTGTATACAGAGCTGAGCCCGCAGGAACCATGCATTGACCATTCTGGGTGTCACTGTGAGAAATGAACATTTTCCTGTTATAAAGTGAATTGAATTCTCTCCTTGCAAAGCTTTTCTTATTATCTTCTAGATTAGCATTCTGTACATGGCTAGCTGCTCTGATTTCTGTCTGTCTTATAGGAAAACATACAGAATAGGTACAAGATTGTGCAATAGCCGTTGTCTTGTAAAATATTTCAGAAGCCCAAGTAAAGCTAGCTAAAGCAGGGTTAGTGTGGCCCAGGTCTCAGCTGGGGCCCCTTGGACATGATAGCCATACATGCAAATGCTAATATGGTGACCCATAAATATGGGTCCTTCTTCAAATGGTGTATCTACTGTTTCTACTGGAGCTAATATTTCAAGAGCGTAAGGGGTTTGTAGTAACAGTGGCTGCAAATGTCTATTATGCTCATGTTTTTTTTGCCTGAAGCTGTGCATCTCCTCCTTTCCAGCTGTCTTCAAATAAAAATTGTGTTCTTCTGGCAGGTTAGGCCACAGGGACTGGACTTCTCTGTGCTTTTTGCATAGGTGTTACTCCTTTCAGCACTGATGTAGCCATAAAACTGAAAAAGAGCTGATGCTTGAGACTCCCAAAGGAGCAGTGCCGTGTCCTTGGAGCACCTTGTCTTGATGTGACAGGGAAGAGATTGTTGCAGTTGGATCAGCTCCCTTCAGCTTGAGGTAGCAGCAAAACCTGGCTGGCCTCTGCAATTGCTCACTGACGTCAATAGAAGCTCTTTTCATGGGTCTTCAGCTTGTTGGCTTGATATTCAAGGACTGAACAGGGTTAAACTGAAAGGCTGGTGAAGCCCTTCTGCGTAATGCCATCACCAGTAGTGCTCAACTCATGGTGGATACCTTGTGCATAATGCCATCAATGGGAGTTGAGGTCATGCTCAGCACACTAATGGTCAATACTTTGCTAGACTAAGTTCTGCAAGACCTACATTCATAATATTGGAGACTTTCATATAATGATTTTTTTTTTTTGCTTGTTCTCCATAAGGTCCACTTCAAATTTCTATTCTACAAGTGGAAATGAGGTAGGTAAGTCAAGTGCTAGTGAAGATGTAGAGTGATGCAATAAGATTCCTGGTATCCAATTGCTACTGTGCCACAGATAACAAATAAGCCAGCAAGAAAAAAACCTGTATGACGAGCAAAGAAGTAGCAAATCCAGAAATGCTTCAAAACCAGCACATTGAAACTGTTAGTGATTGAAAAAAAAAAAGCTTTTGGAAAAGAAACTTTAAAAGGATGAGCATCAAAGGAAGAACAGAAGGAAATGGTGACAAATAAACTGAAGAACAAAATTATGAAGCAAAAGAACAAAATGTCTTATACAGAAGGACTGAAAATGAAGGACATGAGCAATAATGAAACAAGGGAATAAGAGTATGAGATGAAGCTTTGAGTATCCTTTGCATAGGTACTCACAGTCCCATGTGAACACTTGTTTTATACTTCTTTTATTTTCTTTCACTTGTTTTATTGTTCCTTAACCCAGAGAAGATATTTATTATTAGAAGGAATCAATAATTATAGGTAGGCTCTGCTTTCTACTTCTAGTCTCTAGGCATAACAGAAATACCACAGTCAAGACCTTCTTGGATGTTTTGCTTTGGACCACTGGTGGTGGCAGAAGTGGATGAGGACAGTGCAGATGGCAAAGGGCAGAGGACTAGGACATCCCAGAGTTTGTGTAGGACTTGAGGGTGTGTGTAACGGTAGGGTGAAGGCTGAGTGAGGATGGGGAGGAGGCTGCTTTCCTTAGGGAGTCTTGGATGGAGGTCTGACAATGTGTGACTTGTCTGCCAGCTGTGGAGAGGTACAGAAGAACATGTGAAGTACCACTGCCAATAAAATCCATGGGGTTAACTTATGCACTAAGGAATATGCTATTTCTCAGTCTCTTGGCGTGTAGCTGTTACTTGAAAACTTGATGTGGACATCAGCATCTAAATTGGGGCCAAAGGGTCCTGCTGTGCAGCAGCTCCAGATCTACTCCCCCTGCACTGATGCTGAGGGTACGGTGAGGGACAAGACTTGCTGTGGGTGTGCAGCATGTAACAAATGCCCGAGCATGCTCCAGGGTGAACCCGTTACTGAGGCAGCACAAAAAGTCATAGAGCTTAATCACTCTTTCCCATGTGTTTTGTTATAAACTTGTGGCAAAGTGGGAGTGAAATGGCCAGTGGATCTTGTGAGTCCAGCCAGACCCAAACTGTTTTCCTCACAAAACTTCAGAAAAAAACCAGCTAAACCCTCCCTCTGTACTTGGTTTAGCATTTTTGTTTATTCTCAGAAGGGAGACATCAGCATTTCTGCAAAACAATTCAGGAGGGGTAAAGATGCTGGAAGGCCCTGAAACACTAATAGCTTTACCCCAGAGGGAGATATTGGCAGTTTGAAATGCCCCTGTAGCCTCTTTTCTGCTGTTAAATTTATAGAGGCTGTGTTCCAATGCAGCAGCATTTTCTCATCTGCTCCTTCATTGGCAGCAAGAAATGGGTGAAGACTGCAAATGTGCTCCTGTTTGTACCCACAGTAAGTGCCATCTGAAGTAATTTAGTTCTTCACTTACTGGCACCTGACAGCCCAAAGGGCTGAGAAATGAACAGAAGAAAAAGAGCAAGGAGGAAAAAAGATGGAGGCTTAGAGAGGTGAGAGACACAGCAGTGGCAATTGCTTCTGAAGTCTTTTAATAGAAAGGTCTCTGAAAAATGATTTTCTCCTTTTCTTTGCTCTCCAGACCTCAGTGTTCAAAGGGCAGGCGGTGACTCCAACTGCTGCCAGCCAGATTCTCCAGAAATGCTGTTCTGATTTGGGCTGGCTAACACCAGTAGTGGGAAAATTTGCCCTGGGTGCTGCATATGCCCATTTGCATTCTTGAAACCCAAGCTGAACTTTTATTTAGTCTTTGAGTCATGATAAAAAAAAAATGCAGGGATCACAGTTCTGGAGAAAAGCAGCAGAAATGGCTTTCTGGCACAAACATGTGCCAGCCATATTTCTCCCTGATAATTTCCTATGGAATTTTAACCTCTGAAGGTCGCTGAAGTTAAATTGAACTGTAGATTTTGTAATATAAGATGGTATTGTCAGTCTGGCATGTCTGACAGCCATAGAGCAGTAACACAATATGAAAGAAATGGTACACCCATCTTTAGAGAAAAAAACCAAGCAGCTCTTCCCAGAGTCTGCATTAATGCTGCTGTCCCTGTGTGACTACGGCCATGTCATTTAATTTCATTGCATCATCTGAAAATGGGTGTGAAATTAGTACCATATGCAGCTGGCATATGAAGGCCAGGGGAATAAATCATAGTGAGAGAAGATTGCATTGTCCTTAAAGAGGAAAAATTTGAGACTGCACATCTGGTACAACTGTACTTTCTCATCTGCCCAGTGGGTGGGTGAGCACTTGCCCTGCTTGACGTGAGGGAACCCAACAGCATCTCTGTCTGTCTGCCACAGAAGGTAGATGGGCCTTGTAACTCGCCTTGCTGAGGACTGTCATCTACTGGCAATGGGCTGAGACCTACATGTGCTAGGGGCTGGCTGTGGCTGGGATGGCCTGGCCAGACAGATGTGCCTTTGCTAATAATAACAGGAATTGCCTTACGAGCAAGGCTCCATCTGGGTTGCTTGCGTAAGCTGCAGGGTATTGGCTCATCTTCTCCTGGACAGGTTATGTAATCGCATCAGAAATCAAACGTACAATTTGGATTTCACCTTTTTCTGAACATCTGGCTGTTTGAGTTTTAGACTGTTTGATTTTATAAGGATCCTGGTTAGAAATAGGTCTCTGCACACATAGGCATGGAAAACAAATGCTGAAAGGTTGCCAAGACTATGACCTTGGAATTAATTTTCAAATTCAAGTGAATATCTTTATATTTTCTCCACTCAGCTCAAAGTTTCAGTGAGAGTAGTGTTACATGTTGACCTCTCTAGCCCTAATTCAGTGCTTATTCGAAAGAGTCCATCTTTCCTATAATGCTGTGTTGCTGCCTTTGAAATCAGCAGAGAGGGCAGCACTGGAGCCCTGCAATGAGCCAGGATGTGACCTGAAGCTGGTGGTATCTACAAAAAGAGTCCCATTGACTTCAGCAGGCTTTGGAGTGAGCTCATAAAAGGCTGCTGGCAAGGCACTCTGGTGCCCTCGCAGTGTTTTAATTTCCTCCCTTTGCTGGGCTCTGATAGTCTGAACCCACTGACCTTTGGTGCATGCTGATCATCTTCTGTTTTTCACCAGGGGAGTAAAACTCAGGACAAGTTCTGCTGGAGAATTGTCAGAGAAGCGATTGCAGCTTTTAATTTGCTTGACTCACTGGCTGAGGTCCATGTTGGCAGACATTTCAGTAGCTCGTTATTGTTGGAGGCTTTTCTCAATGTGTGTTCTCTAAAGCTGTGTTCAAGGTATCTGGTACACCCTGATCTGTGTCCCTTTCGCAGCCAGCTCCAGGATCCCCTTCTCAAGTAAGCGAAGTCAATGGGATTGTATGTTGCAGCAGCATGTAAACAAAAAAAGTTTTTGCAGCCTTGTTCTTAATGTTTTTAAGCTAATGGACTTTCAGAAAATAAGGTAACTATGATAGTATGTTCCTTCAAAGCTCTCCCAGCATTTTTAACTATATTTCTAATTATTGTAGCAGATAAAGACAATACATGTGTCTATGCCCATAAAATACAATTATTTTGTGCATAGTCCATGTGTTTCATGTAGAAATCTGGATGACAGCCAGATCAGTAAATGACTCTGATTTTTAATGGAACTCAAAAGCACAACAGATGTACTGTATACTGAAAAGAGTTAAAAATAACTGTTTACAATCTCTATACTTGCCTTTAAACAAAATACATAATACACAGAGCAGTGGTTGTTTAGCATATGGAGACTTTAACATTAATAACTGCCTCCACTATTTCAGAGTTTGCCAGGTTTATGCAGGGGGGCCTTGAAGTTAATGACAAATTTCATAGACAGGGTTTCTGCTAACATTTTAGGCACTCTCCATGTTCAAACTCTGACTGCTATGAGCTGTGAGAATCTTTGAACACTTGCATGTTACAGCAACTTTTGTGAAAAGATGTGCAAATGTATTGTATGAGGTTTAACAAGGCCAAGTGCCAGGTCCTGCGCTTGGGTCACAATAACCCCATGCAACGTTACAGGCTTGGGGAAGAGTGGCTGGAAAGCTCTCTGGAAGAAAAGGACCTCAGGGTGCTGGTAGACAGCTGGCAGTGTGCCCAGGTTGCCAAGAAGGCCAACAGCATCCTGGCTTGTATCAGAACAGTGTGGCCAGCAGGAGTAGGGAAGTGATTGTCCTCTGTACTTGGCACTGGTGAGGCTGCACCTCGAGTATTGTGTATGGTTTTGGGCCCCTCAGTACAAGAAGGACATTGAGTTGCTGGAGTGTCCAGAGAAGGGCAATGAAGCTGGTGAAGGGATCTGGAGAACAAGTCCTTTGAGGAGTGGCTGAGGGAACTGGGGTTGTTTAGTCTGAAGGAAAGAAGGCTGAGTGGAGGCCTTATCGCTCTTTACAACTACCTGAAAGGAGGTTGTAGTGAGGTGGGTGTTTGATCTTTTCTCCCAAATAAATAGTGATAGGACAAGAGGAAATGGCCTCAAGCTGCATCAGGGGAGGTTTAGGTTGGATATTAGGAAAAATCTCTCTACTGAAAGAGTGGTCAGGCACTGGAATAGGCTGCCCAAGGAAGTGGTGAAGTCACCATCCCTGGAGGTGTTCAAAGAACGTGTAGATGTGCCACTTTGGGACATGGTTTAGTAGGCATGGTGGTGTTGGGTTTACAGTTGGACTTGATGATCTTTGAGGTCTTTTCCAACCTTAATGATTCTATGAAATTGAGAAGTTAATTTTGAGTCACATAGCATACATGTTTTAATGCTGGTGTCTCTTATGACTGCTACCAATTCTTTCTCATTACAAATCAGAATAACTAGTTTAGCATTACAGGGAGGATTGGTGGCATCTGGCAGAACTGGATTAATTCCAATGCGCTGCATAACTCCAGACTGGCTGCACTCCTTGTGAGAAAAGGATTTGTCTTTAAGAGTTAATTTAAGTGCTATCCCAATGTGTACATCTTCCAGTGTGCATGGCCTCATTGCAGCTGTCAAATTACTAGGGAGCCTTTATGTAAATAACTTTGACAATACACATTTGTAAGCTGGTGTAAAGAAAACGTTTTCTTTCTTTATGAATGTGTTATAGTGGAAGAGCTTCATCTCCACATCACACTTATGCTTTAATGCACAACAGTTTTAAATAGTCTCAATGTAAGCTACTTCATGTAGACACAGAAATAAGTTTTGGGGAACAGTTAACCAAACTACCTGAAAGGCTGATTTTTTTAAGAGAAATTTTACCTATTTCTGCCAACTTCCATACAGTACATTTTTGATTCAATATGTTGCTCCTGTTTAAAAAAGCTTGTTTTCTTAGAGTGCTAAAATAAGCCTTTGAAACACCATGAGATTATAGCGATGAGTTATGCTGGAGAAACCAATATTATATCTTTCATCATTTGTCTGGTGTCCTTGCCAAACTTTTAATTTAGCAGTGCACAGTAGTGCAACAAAGTGAGTCATGAATTCTTCAGTATAATTACCACGCAGTGCAAAACCCAGGCTACAGAAGTCTGAACCTTTTCCTGTCTGCTGTTTTTCCCTTTCTTCTGGCTTTTCAAATACCATATGCTTTGCAGGAAAGGTACATGTTGCATCACAGCTTCAACCCTGTTCTGAGCAGATATGATTAAAAGCTAAACTTTAAGTTAATAACTAAAAGCGCTTTTCTGTGGGACAGACACAAAAGAGAAAAATGTTTGAATTATTTTTGCAGCTAGAATGGGTTTTTTTAGGGAATACACCCTAGCAGAGACAGTCACTGCAGAGTTGTAGGGCTTTATGAGATCTGAGTAAATGCTGAGAGATAGTCTTGTTGACATTTTAAAAATAGTTTTTCCTTTAATTGATTTTATATCCTCATTTGTATTGCCCATGCACTGTAGAAAGGGATCCTTATGTATGAGGCAGTTGGAAAGCTCATGCATTCATTAATGATTAGACTCCCTAATAACTCAATTGCAGAAGCGTCCAAAAGACCATGTATTATCAGTGAGATGTGAAGGCGCACCTACAATCTAGAGTTTCAAAACTGCTACTGTATCTAAACTTGTGTGCATTTAAGTGCGTTCATCAAGAATCACTAATTTTTACCTGTTTTAAAAGTTCATACAAGGGCTCAAATTATTAAAGATAATGACAAAAGACAAAATTCTTTACAAAGTTGCTAGTAAGTCTTTCTTCAGAAAGAGTTGTTTCAAGTTGTTTTTGAAATTTCACATCTTCCAAGTTGCTGCATGTGACTTACTTTCAACAGGAGTCTGGAGTGGTAAGAACTTAGAAATTCAGCACAACTTCTCCAGTACGCGGGAGACTTAGATTTCTTCAGAGTGTGCAAGAAGATGAATCCTGTTTGCAAACATGCTAACTTAAATGTGTTTATAAGTTAAATATTACCTCAGAATTTGAATTGTTCCTGCTTCCCTGTCTGTGTTACGGTATGATTGCAGCACAGCATAAAGAGTTGAGATGCTACAGATCTGGGGGATTTCATTTCCTTCAGCTGCTGCAAGGATGGTCGATGTTCAGTGGCATATTGTTCCTAGGTGTTGTGAAAAACTGCTTTCTGAGCTCTTAACTGCAAAAATTTGCTTCCTGCAGAAGGCACAGGAAAATGTGGCTGCATTTCTGGACAGTATAGTTAGTTTCAGAGAGCTACTATAGAAATACTGCTATTGCAGTCCAAATACATGACCCTCCTTATTAATATTTCCCAATTTGATAGGGAAATGTGCTTTTCAGAAACAGGTCTATTCAGCAGCTATAGATGGAAGATGATTATTTTCTAACTGTGACCATGGAAAAATACAATGACAAAAGACGTTACAAACTCCCCTTGCATTTCTGGAAACTTCTTTCCCTCTTTCCCAATTGCTATTTTGATTGCTGTATCTTGATTCTGGTTTGTGGCTCAGCCCTGCGCTTGTTTCATGCTTGGATAAAGGCAATTAAAGCGAAGGGCTTGCTCGTGTGAGTGAGGTTGTACGGATGCAGGAGCACTCGCACTTTGCTGTCACGGTGCTTTCCCACACTACTAACAAAGCTCTCAACCATCCTTTTTCAGTAATTGCATTAACTAAACTAAACTGACAAATTCCCAGATGTGTCATTTCTTTCCCTTTCATAACCGTGTTTATAGTAATGCACTGCGGTGAGGAGTTAATTCTACATCCATGCTGAATTAGATATCTTGGGGTTTTTTTACTGAAATGGACTATTTCAGAACTGCAATGTTGCTCTTGTAGGAGCTTATATAGAGGTGAGACTACTTAAGCTAATGGGTTGTTACATACACACTATTTCTCTGCTTGGAAGCTGAGTAATTAGTCAGATATAAGGAGTATTGTTCTTCAGGTTATGGAGATCTTAGGCTTGTCCATTATGTGATCTTCTCTCTTCAGTTGCTGTAGCATCAATAGTGTTTCTCCTGATTCCTTTTTTTGGTAGTTCTACAGATGCATGAAGAGCTTCAAAGCACAAGCACAACCACTTTCTAACAGAATCCACAGCCTAAGCATGAGTGTATATCAAGAGGAGGTAACAGCAAATAATAGAGCATCCCTGGTATGAAAGACAACAGAATTATGTGAGAGGCTAGTGTAATCATCCAGGGAAGGTGAACAAAACAACTGTTTTGATGAGAGCATGTTGGATGGAAAACTTAGACAAGAGTTGCTGAGAAAGTGCTTATACCAGAGTTGAGGCATGGTGGATCAAACCCAATGGGATACTTCAGGCACTGGGACAGCACAAACAAACCCTGTCCTACTCACTGATTGTAATAGCTGCCTTAGACAGGATCAGCCTGAATGCTGCATTACTTTGATTATTGTCAATTAAAGTCTGATGCAATTAGATGAAGCCCTTGCTCTGTGTACTTGACACTGCAAGATGCTGAGGAGGCTGGCCCTGATCCAACAAAGCACTTCAGTGATTCCATTAGCTTAAATGGCACTACCTGTATGCTTAAAATTAAGCATGCACTTAAGTGCTTTGCTGGGTTGATGCCAGTGTGTGCAACGGGCAGCCAGATCAGATTCGTAGGGATTACCAGAGTCTTGCTTTGGCTTTTCCATGCAGGAGGTCTGTATGGTTTCATTTATTGCCTCTCTAGGCCCACTCTTCAACTGATTTTGATAAAAATAAGTGGCAACGCTAAATAAATCACCCCCAAAAAGTGCTTCTCACAGAGTTTTTACAATGCATGCTATCAGAAACAGTTCACTCAAAGTAATGCCGGACTGAGCCATTCCAGTTAACAACACTGAAGTGTTTGAGCCAGTTGAATAGAGACTGATGCCCTGTAAACTGTGAATGTTGTCTGGGAGCAGTTGAAGAATATTATTTGAAATGGCTGATGTTCTTGACTGAATGAAGGCTGCATAGCCAGATGCCTAATGACATTCTTGGATTAAATGAAGCTATAGTCTGTCTATAATTGTGGTAAAACTATATCATAAAATACTATAATTATTATTACTTGGCTTATATAATGTTCTTTAAAAACCCAAAGGCACTGTTAATTCAGAAGTAAGCACATCCACTAAGTCTGAAAAGTTAGAGGTCATATGGGTGCAAGAGTCTATGGAGAAATTTGAAATTATTTACTCTAAATTAAAGAAAATGGGCTTGGAAGGGACCTCAGAAGGTCATTTAGTTCATCTGTCTCTTTAAACCACCAGCACCATATATTCCCCAGTCTCCCTAAGCTATCTGTTCCAGAGCATAACAGTCTTTACCTTTAGAATATATTTCCTGATGTCCGAATTGAATTTCCCTAGCTGTAATTTTATCTCATTATTTCTTGTCTAACCTACCACACACATGAGGAATACATTATTCCCTTCCCATCTGCAGCATCCTTTTACAGCAGTCTCAGGGCAGCGCTGAGCTACTGTTCCTCCATATGCATCTCCCTTACTACCTATTTTTTTGCAAATTTTCACACCTCCCTCTAGGATCTTGCTCTGGACAACCACATGTGAGGGACTAAGAAGGGAGCGAGACTATGCTCCTAGGGTCTTAGGGAACAAGAAAGTCTGGTGGGTAGAAGAAATTCTGCATTTCTGCCTTGCCATATGTCATCAGATGGTATCAAAGTGGCAAGTCCCTATATACAAGCCTGCATATATGACTGAGATGGCTTTTTTATTAAGGAAATATTTGATTCTCAAAATTCTCATTTCTTTTACTTAGCAGCAAGTGATAGAGGGGAGACATCTGTGGTCAAACAGAGCTGTTGCTGAAAGGTCTGTTTTTCCTGGGAAGCAGGGTGGTGGATTTGCATTCCTGCTCTTTGTGTGTGGTTGCTGACTTGGTCCTCACAAAGGGCTCTCAGTTCTGATACTGAAGTTTGGTTCTGTTGGGTGGCAGACAAAAGGCTACAACTGGTACAGCTCACAAGCCATGCTGCAATTCCTAAAAGCCTTGGCCGGTCAGCCCGCGGGAGAGACCCAAGAGCTTGAGAGGGCTGTAAAACCAGGGAAGCAGCTGCTGGAAGTCCTCTGCGCTGCTCTAGCTGAAATCCAAGGAAGCCCATTTCAGACTTCGGATGTTTGAGTTATGTTCTAGTGACTGATTTTTGTTTTTCTATTTAAGATCAGGGTTTTTAACAACTTGGTGCACTTGATTGCCCAAATGCTGAGACAGGACTAACACACTTAAGGTGCAGAGTTTTCCTCAACTGTCTCTACCAGTATTAAAAACTTTTTTTACAGCAATATCTGAGGAAACCCTAGGAACATCAGGAGTTCAGCGGGCAGCTCTGGCATTGCACACTTTTACTGAGCAACCCTTTCCCATGTAAGCTGTTTTTGCTATTCCCGAAGCACCCCAGGAAACTCCTGCACTGCCTGGCCCTGCCTTCTTTGCAGCTCTGATCACACTCTCATGTTGACAGATGATACTCGAGCGGGTGCAAAGCCGGTTATATTTACACTCTCCCAGAAGGCTCGGTGCAGTTGTCACAACTCGTCAGTGGTCAGGACTGAACAGTTCGCAGTCAACATAAAGATATTTTTCTGTAACAGAATTTGGCATGTTTAAAAAAGGGACTGGGTGGTTGCGATTATTAAGATGTAATAAAATGCATTAAGGCACTGATTTGCTTTGCTATTAATAATGAGAAACCTGGCAATATAATCTTATCTTCATTCTCCTGGTTCACTTTTGTGGTGAGAAATGAAATGAAAGCAATCAGGAGCTGCAGGAGCCTTTTTGCACTGTGTATTTTTGTTGTTGTAAAAATTGTAAAATAAGTACTTCTGTCATGTAATTTTAGTTAAAAATTTTCCTGGAGAAAAATATTTCCTTTATCGTAGCTCCTAAGCGTTCCCATAAATGAGAATTAGATTCTTAAATCATCAAGGTACTTTAGAAAACTTTCCCTTGAACCTCCCTTGCAATATGTACTTTTCCTTCTCAGGTAGTTTGCCTCACTTTTAGTTTCCTATATGGTATATTTTTGTTTACTAAAGTTTATATAATTTATTTTAAATAAATTAAACATCCTAAGAGTTAAGGAATTAGGAAATGATGGGTTATAGCAACAATTTTATGAAATGTTTAATATCTTAAATACTTTTCCACCATAGCATGTTAAATAGTCACCAGTCCTTACCTTATAAAGCCTCATTTAAACCTAATACTCAGATAAACGTTGTGGAAACTACCATTTAACACTTTTGTTTGACATGGGCTTACAATGTTTTCTCAACTGAGGAAAATGCGGAAAACTGAGTTGAAATGGTTGAATTCCATTATCTTTGATTCTACTCTTTTTTAAAACTGATAATCTTTCCATGGTTTGCTTAATAACTCCCTTGAGTTTGTTAACCTTTGTAATTATACCATTTAATTTTTCATCTGTCTCTTAAGTCAATTTATATAGTGGATTCAAGACAATTTCTTCATATTCTAGATTAAGCATCCTGTTCCCACTAGAACCTGGAGGTCTAATTAGACCTCCAAGGCTGACACACTTTGCCGATGCTGGTATTAGGCTGATCTAACTGTAATAACAGACTGGCGGTTTCCACTGGGAGACCTCAAAGGTAAACTGGGAGACCTCAAAGTTAATTCAGTAAAGTAGAAGTATACTTTTATTCTCGCTTTCTAAAGAGATAAAATGAATGAAAGGGAGGTTAAATGGCTTGTGCAAGGTAGTTTTGGAGCTAGTCTTCTGAATCAGGGCAAACAAGACTCTGTGGCTGTATCTCCAGAGCCAGTGGAGGATGTGTACAAATCTCTTCTCTGGCTTAATTTGACTGCTCTTCACACTGCTTGTGTGCATGCAGGTGCTCAGTCAGGCATGGTGAGCTTGCTCAAAGGGGTGACACACCTTCTGCATTCTGGGTGAAAGAGATCTGAATTTTGCCTTTACTTCCTTCTTACTTTTGTAGTTGGGTAGAAAGAGGTGCACGAAAAGAAACCTGGTGCTTTGAGGTGTTCAGTTTTGACCTCTGAGACAACTAATTCAATGAACCATAACTTAAAATGAGAGAAGAAGTTTTATGATTGAGACACGTGGGTGGAAAATTCAGGTGATCAAGCGAATGAGAATTTCTTCAAATCAAACTTATCACTGACTTCAGAGAAATCTTGGATTGGGGCTGCAGAATGATGTATTTTCCAAGATAAGTATAAAATGGCTTTGTCAGGAATTGGACATGCATGTGACTAACATCTCTCTACGTCATGTCATAAGGCAACTGTAAAATCCAGTCCTACAAAAAAGTCTAAGATACTTTCACTCTTTGGAGCCCTACAATCCATGAAACCAGGATTAAGAATATCTTGTGCTACACCACTAGAAATGTGGACAATTTTGCTAGCAGATTGTCACTTCGCGGTGTTCACTATCAGTTAGTTTTATCTACACTGTTAAGGGAGCTTCACTTCCAACTAAGTGCCTTCAGAAACATGAGTGAGACCCAAAAGTATTCTTATGGGGATAAAATTTTACTTCACTGAGTGGTAGAGATGTTAAATTTCCTAGTTTGAGCCCTGGTGAGCTCACATATGCCCCTGCAGAGCAATGAAGCACCCTAATAGATTAGCCCTGAATCTGGCTGCTGGTGTCAGAGTAATTGCCCTCAGTGCCTTTTCTGCTTTGGTTCTTGCAGCAGAAGTCTTTCCTCCTGGCTGCTTGGGTGATGAGGCTTGCAAGCACAGGGCAAAAGTTTTATAGCACTTGCTTTTTTTGCCTGTTACTTCTCAATTGCCTTTGAGTAAATGTTGTAGAGACAGTGGAAAGAGCTGGAAAAATATAGATTATGGAAACTTGTTCTTTTGGAGACTGAAGTGATCTTTGGTTAAGGCTGCTGAACTAGACTCCAGGGCCAATACACAAAGCTAGGTTTGAGCTAGACTTATTAATGCTTATTAATGCTGTTAGGAAAACTGCTGTTAAAGCTGTTTTTAGGCTGTATGAGGAAAGTCCTTGATATACAACCAGGCCTCTCTACTGTGCTTCTCTAGCTTGCTATGTGCTCATCCCTGGCCAGGCTTTCTCATGGCATCTCTGCCAAAGCGAAGGCTTAACCCTTAAGAACACTCTGTATTTCAGTGCTTTTATGGACACTCAGTTCCTTCTCATTGGGTTTGCTTCTCATCCTGGGGAGGTGAGAGCATGGTTTTTAGTCCTCCAAGAGGAGCATTTTACCTGTACACAGAATGCAATATGCTAAAGCCCTTTATTCAAGGACAAGCCAGTGTCTTTCCTGCAGCACATTTCTTTGGACCTGCGTGCTGAAGGTCTCCAAAGCTGCCAGCATCTCTTTTATGAAATGCTGAGCTCCCGTTAGCCTGGGGAAGAGCCCTAACTTCTCACACTAATCCCTCCTGAGGTGATGCCATGCTCAAAAAAATAAACATATGGAAATGGGCTTGTTCCCAACGGCTCCCTTGCTGCCACCTTTCTACTGGTGCCAAGTTCACAGTGGCAGGAAGACCTTGCTCATCTCCCTGCATGCCACTGATCTTCTGTTCCTGTGAAGCTGTCAGGCTGGCTCCTCCAAGTGAATCATTTGTATTTCCAGTAATCAATCCTGAGATCTAGCTTCACCTTCCAGCCCCTGGTGGGTTTTGGAAACAAGTTGGCTGCTCCTTGAGGTGACAAAGTTGCTTTCACCTTAATGCCTGGTGCCAGAGCTCCCTACACAGGGGCCAGAGATGCGTTTGCCTCCAGGTTCCAGCTCCCCAGCTTGTGTGGGTCATGTCACTGCAGAGCTGTGACTCCTGATGTGTTTTTCTGCCCCTCCTGAGTTAAGCTCCCCCCCGTTTCCTCTCCAGTCCTCCCTAGGTTAGTGCTGTTGCATCTTCCCTGCCAGACCACTGTTGCTCTCAGCTCTCCTCCTGTTTTGCTCCTTGCCTCTGCTATGGCTGACTTTGCTTTCCCATCCACACTCAGCTCCTCTGTGGGAATTGGAAAGCAATTTTTTGAACTTCTTTTTTTTTTTTTTTTTTTATAAGAAGGCATTGTAACTGTGCCCTACAAGATGAAAAAAAGTAATGTAAACTCAAAGTCTATATCACTCGATCCCTGCATTTGGCTCCCAGTGTAGGGAAGAGCTTTCTTAGAGCACAGGATGTTCTTATTTCCATCAGCCCTTGCCTGGAAGGTTGTACAGAAGTCATGTCCTCCTCCTTTCAGTGCTGGACTAGGGTATGGGCTTTGCCTAGGCTTTTTTCCTTCTCCCTTAAAACTCAAATTGCCAGCTCTGCCTCTGGAAGAGGAGCAAAAGGTGGTTTTTATTAATTGTTGCATAAAAAAACAGCGGCAGCACTGCAAGTATGAATTTATTTTCCAGCTCTTCAGCTTGTACTTCAGTTGTACTTTGTCAACCAGACAAAGCTCATCACTTATATATATAACCCTTCCAGAGAATATACAAGTAAGGAGAATACATGTATAATGCAATAACAAGTCTTGGCATTTCCTACAGAAGCAGCCAAACATTTGGCTGTGATCAGTTTTATTAAGAGGAGAAACTGCTAGAAACAATGGTCGCCCAAATAATTGATGAGAGAAGAATTTGATCTCTGGCTGGTGGCTGCAATAAATTTCTCTTGTCACTTCAGTTCATTTACTGCGGGTAGGAGCCCTGTGCAGTGATTAAAGAAGCAAAATATTTTAGGCACAATAGAATGTAGCAATTCTCCCAGTGAACTGGGCAAAAATAGCTCAGTAAGTAGATGAATGGAAGAGGAGGTGCTTTTATTTAAAGTCCATATTAAATTAGGGAGCTGTTACTCTTGTTCCTCACCCCTTGCAGGTGACTGTGAAGCAAAATGAGATTTCTGGGACTATTGCCTTGTGCAGACTATGTCCAGCCTTTTGACTAGCAGCTCAGGAACTGAGGCAGCAGAAAGGAGATGCCTTTCCTTGGTGCAATTACCATGTAGGAAGATTTGGATAGATGCTGGGGCAGGAGGGGGAAGGTTGGCGCTGCTGCTGAGAAGAGGAGGGAAAGCTCATGAACAGTCGTATTCTGGTTTGCTTTAACTATGAGTGGGGTTAGTGACCTGCATCTCCCCCCTCCCTTTGGGTAGGGCTGGTTAGCTGCTGGAGGGCACGGATAGGGAGCAGATTGGAGCATGGGAAGGTTCCTGCCGAAGGAGGGACAATGCCTGCCAGGTGCCCACACAGTCCTGTCCTTCCTATCGTATACGTAAAAGCATATCAGTACTGTTTTAAATGTGAAGCTGCTTTTTGTGAGAGCGTTTGGGTAGCCTGGGTTGGAGTCACATTTTTTTAGTGTTAGACCCAGGCAGAGGAAGTCTCATTGCTTTCCATCAAGGCAAATCAGACTAGCAAGCACTACTGGGGCTGAAGACAGCAGCAGTTATTCATAACCAATTTAATCTGTGCAAGAAAATGAGTAAATAACATTGTCCTAAGAAAGAGTTATGTCTAATGTTTCATTAATGTTCATGAATGTTGATAACTTTATTAATAAAATTTAGCATGCTGGGCTCTTCCATCCCTGGAGTTCTCTCCAGATGGGATGGCGAATGCAAGAGAAAGCTGTCATGGCCATCAGTGTGTTGGAGTTAATGCAGGAGTTGTCAAATGATGCCTGTTTGCTGCCAAAGAGCTCTATATTAGCACAAGGCTGCAAAACTGTAATAGTTATCACTGTGAATATTATTTGAAAAGATCGTTTAGTATCTGTCAGGGCTGCTGTAATATTTTTTTGGCCAAAGAATTTAAGCTGGAAGATGTGTGTGCACCTGCACTTCTGATTAATTGTAATTGTAATCTTGCATAATGCACTCCTCAGCTTGACATTTTAAAAGTAAGGGTAGATCAGTTGATTCCTGAAATTAATTATAATTTGGATTCTGGAGTGTGAAACAGAGCTTTCTATAAACCCTTTAGACACAGCTAGAATCTGAACTGATTCATTATGCACTTCTATGCTCTGCTGCTCATGTCATGAAATCTTTGGGAATTTATTGCAAGAAAATTACTCCTTTTCACAAATTTGATGCAAGGAGAAGATGGAATTAGTATTTTAATTACACTTTGATAAAGGAAAACAAAACCAGTTGGGGTTGTGGCTTTTGGTGTGCCTGATGAATTGATTATTTGTTGTCCCTAATTCAGAAAGAGTAAGAAACTCTAATCTGTGTGAATCCTTGGGTGAAAGTTTTAAAAACCTAAAAGCTAACATATGCTGGGAGAGCTTATTTGCTTTCCTTTGCAGGAATAAATTAGCAAAGTCAAAATACTTCCTAGCACTTCAGCAGGAATAGTCTCTCAGTGGTTCTCCTTTAGGTGTTAAACTTACTAATGCATTTCTCAAGAAAGATTAAATTGTCTTCAAGTTCTCCTGGAACTGTGGCAGCAGAGATATTAACTTCTGAATACAATGAATGCCTGAAATGAAGGTCTGCTCTGGAGAGGATGTTTTGGAATTACAGCTGTCTGCACCAGGAGTTACTAAAACAGCTGTGGCAGGCATGAAGACTGCTGTCTTAATCTGAATTACCTTTCATGTGTAAACGTGGTTGGCTTTGTCACACTTTAATATTAAGGAAGAAACAATTAAGGAAGGATTACAATATAGTAATACTCAGAAGTCCAGAAGATGGACAAAAAACCCCAGTGAAATACTGTCTGGGCTCTTGTAGAATAACTCAGATGTGTGATTTGGATCTAAAGAAATGTTTGTAGCAGCATGGTGTGTGTCTATATCTCTATGAGGTATCCGAGCCTCGCTGGGAGCTGCAAACAGGTTGTTATAGAGGAAGAGGAGAATTTCTTTCATTAAGCTCTTCCCTGTTGGTGAAGGAAGATAAGGAAGCCTCCTCCCCTACTTGACTCATGTAGTAGATAAGATAAAGATCTATATAGAAGATAAAACTTAAGTGCAGCAGGAACTTGGACAAACCATTTTCTAGAGACAAATGTTAGCAGGCATCAGTTTGAAAAAGAAAATAGACATTGATTTATACTGTGTTAAAGAGGAATTATGTTTCCGGTGGTAAAAGCAAATTCCGGTTGTTGGCTCCAGCTGTACTTTCTGTTGGAGACTGGATTGTAACAAAGGCATGATCTGCAGGTTGCAATTCTCCCCTTCAGAGCTTTTAGAGGCTGGGGAAGTTCAGTTGTTTGTTATGAGATAGCCTTCACTCCATGTTAACTGACATGGCAATCATTTGCAAAAATTGCTGACCTTAGCAGGCTGTGAGTCTTGTCTTACATGGATGAGAATTTCTTGAATTTCTGCTTTGTGGTGAGGACAAAAAGAGCTTTTGCAGGTTTATCATTCTTCAGCCTCATCTAATCGCTGTAACATCAGCATCTCTGGTCACTAGGATAACTCAAAACCAAGGAGGAGTGTTTCTTTTTTGGAACACTCCCTTGTCAAAACAGTGACAGAGCAAGAGATTGTCCATTTTTCTCCCTTGCAGAACTTTTTTTGCCTTTTCCCCTTAATTATCTGCATTGCTGGTGTCTCTGTGCATTATCTACCTCACTTGCTCTTATGAATATAATTCTAGGGCCTGTGCTAACACACTTTCCCTTGCCTTCAGAAATACAGTTGGTGCTCTGTGCAGTACTCAATAGCATATATGGGTCAGATTGTATTGGGAGCTCACATCATCAGCTATGACTGAAGTCCCAAGGGACAAGTAACCTAAATACAGGCTTGTATTCCTCTAGTAACTTGGTTGTAATACACAGGAGTGCTTGTACCTATACTTTCATCATTAATTTTATGCAAAACATAGCAGACAGTGGAACACCTAAGTTATCTCAAGGAATATTTCCATTCTAGGTGAATAAATTCTTTTGTCTTGAACAATGCAGTTGCAATTGTCACATTATCCAAATTCTTGGGGTTTTCTCTGCTACCCCACCTCTTCATATAGGCACTCTGCAGATTCTCTAGAGAATGAGAATTGTGCCCTGAAATTTAAATTCCAGGGAAAAACATCCTAATGTTAACTAGATTTAAACAGAATTTTGAAACACATACAAAACTATTAAGCAGCTATATAGAGACACTTTTAAAATATGCCCCAAAATCCTTTAATGGAAAGGAATACATGAACTGAAGGTGTCTTCTATGCAGTGCAACTCTTGACTGAGGCAGGGACTTGAGTAGAAAAGGTATTGGCTGTTGATGAGGTTGGATGTGCCGTGCTTTAGATGTCTTTGCTGGAGTCCCTTGCTGCAAAAAAGCTGGGTTGTCAGCAGCTGGCTGGCAGCCAGTGGGGACATCTCTTCATGAGGAAAGGGACATGCGCTGGGTTTGCTGAAACCAGATAATTAGAGGATGAAAGTGAGAGTGAAATGGAAAGATGTTCAGTATGATCATCAGGTATCTTCTAAAATGGGTTGTAATAGAAAGTGGCAATAAAATCCAAAGATGAAGTGCATTCATTTAATCAATTAAGATTGATTAGTGAAATCAAAGGCACTGTATTGGTTGCTGCTAATGCAGAGTTTAAAGCATTTTATCACTAGTAATTAAAAAATTGGCTACATTTCCTATTTCAAATCTGTCTTGTGTTTGTAATAAAATAATAGTATTAAGAGTTATCACCTGTCTTTCTCAGTTGCTTGAGTAAAACTGCTTAAATGAGTTTCTCTCTAATTCTAAATAGCCAATTTCCACCACCTTTTTGTGACATCTCTTCAAAACTGTTTCATAAGTGTTGACCCCCTATTTCTTTCAATTAAGTGAAAAACGATCAGGATTATATATACTTCCTTCTAAGAAAAAAAAAATCATTTATTGACTGCTGGCCCTCAGTTCACTTCTCCACAGAAGTATGATTTTTCCTCTTTTTTTTTTTTGTTTAATTTTGGAGGAAAGCCATAATGGAGACACATTTATCCAGCAACAACATTTTTTTTTTGCTGTAACAGCTTGTTTGCTCAGAGAACCAACTGAAGCTATCCTGACAAATAAATTATTTTATGGGTGTGAGCTGTATTTCCCTTAGGGGTGTGTGTGGTCAGGCTGTACCAGCACATCCTTCCTAATGCCAGCCAGTCCTGGGCTTGCGGAAATGGCTGCGCTGGGGCAGGCACTGCTCTACTGGTGTAAGGGCACCCACACCAGGCACTGGGTGTTATGTGAACATGGGCTCCAAGGATGCTGCACAGCGAGTGTCTCAAAGGTGCCATTAAAGCATTTCCCATCTTTCTGGCCCTATCAAAGAAGAAAAACTTAGCTCATAGAGAAAGATGCTTTCAAATGACTCTTGGCTTTCAAACCTGGACTCCACCCTGTTCTGAGGGTGGTGATTTAAATGAAAATATAAAATTGTACTAAGTGCAGCTGAAAAAAAATACAAAAATGAGTGACTTCTCAGAGCAAGGCTTTTTTTTTTTTCCACCTGTACAAACAATGCTTTATGCAGACCTCTTCTTGCTAGCTCCAAGAGATGAATGTCTCTGGTGTGATCATTGTTCCCAGCCCATGAGAGGTTGAACAGCTAGTTCGTCCTGTGTGTTGGCTGAGGAGGACTGATCAGTGCATGGATCTCAAAAGAATCACCTGGAGATGGGTTGGTATGACCTGCTACCTTATGTGCCACATGTTGAGGCGGAGCTGTGAACTCTGCTGAAACAGGTTGGACCAGGAAAGAAAAATCACTGTATAATCCTTACCCAAGAAAGAAACAGTGCTGCATACCACTGTATTTTCTAAGCTCTTTGTATATAATTTTTTTATGTAGATGTGTCTTTTTCCATTTGCTGTTTCCTTGCATCTTGATAGTCTGAGGGTAGAAATCTGCCTCTCATCTCTAACTCCTGAGTTGCACAGGAGGAGCTTTACCCTAATCCAGTAAGTACAGCAAAAACAACTGTGGAAAACAAGCTGTCAGCTGCAGATTACTGCATGACCAGAACTGCAGTGCTGGCTGCTTTTTTCTCTGATGTTCAAACTTGAGCACTCAGTATCGCAGCCTGCTCACAGGAAAGTTTGTTTCAGTTCAGGATCCAAAGAGAAGGAACCTATATTCTATCTGCCACAAAGCAGGATAGTCTGACAAATTGCAAACCATTTCTGTGGTATTTAGAGAGAAGCTATTCTTCACTTTTCTGAAAAAAAAAAAAAAACCAAACCCATAAAACTGAATTTCTCCTACCCAACCAAACTGATAAAACAAAAACCCACACAAACTTGTAAATAAAACATGAGGCAGAGGAACTCCCAGTGGCTTTGGGGGAAGGAAGAAACAATAGCAAAATATGTGGCAGCTAACAGCAATGCATACTTGATACACAGTAAAAAAAAATAAAAATCCCCCAAACCCCCAAGGTAGTTCATGAGTATTGTGAAACCCTATTGCAGAACTGAAGTAACAATTTAGATGGGCTTTTCTTTCTAAAGAGCAACTGAGATTTTGGCTCATCTCACAATCTGAGAACTCCAGCACTTCTAGTATCCCGCTGAACTGCAGCTTGACTTGCATCCCATTCTGCCACAGAAAAGTTGTGTTAATGGAGCAGAAAAAGGAGGGGAAAAAAACCATGGGAGAGGCAGTGATGCTACAGAAGCCCTGTGCTTGGGCAGTGCAAAACCTGCTTGTTCAGCTGACTGGGATCTCTGACAATAAGATAGAACTGATAAGGATGTTCATTAAATATCTTTCTATTAGGGACTGACTTCCACCAGAATCAAAACTGTTTGTGTAATCATGTTTAGTCAATTTTTTGGGGGGGTGGGGTGGGGAGAAGGAGAAAATTACAGTAGCATTGGGATGATCTGTGTCTGCAGTAGTAAAATAAGAAACTTCACTTCCCCCTTGGGGAATTTAAAGTTATTTTTCCTACTGTCACAGAAATTGTCAAAAATAAGTAATTCATACAGAAACCAAATATTTTGACAATCCAAAGCAACTATTTCTTCCAAAAGTTCTGTTGCAAGGAATTTTGAAATGTTGGCTCTTTTTTTCTGATGTGCAAGAGAAATTAATCTGAACATATCCTATATGAAACAAGATTTCCAGTTGTGACCCAGAGCTGCAGTAAAATGCTCTTACAGATAAATTTCCAGTGGTCTGAGCACTATGAAGGATTTGGTGGATATGGCTTTAAGTCCTTTCATTAACACAGACTTCCTTATGTTATATTAAAGTAGTTCATTCTTTCTGCACCTGATTCATCTACGTGGAAATTATCAGGACTGTGTAGGTCTAGATGAAAATTGTGAGAGGATCTAAAGATTTCAGGTAGAGCTGATTTACCAGAGACACAATTCTATAAAAAGTAGGGTGAATTCTCAGTTCTGGGAAGCAAGGCTGGACACGGAATTTTGGGTGGTTTTTCTAGGAGGTGGACATGGATCAGCACAGATAGAAAAAGTCTCGATTGTTGGCTGGACATTTTTATCTTACACACAAAAAGCAGGGAGACCAAGGTATTAAGACTCATCTGTTGAAAACATACACTGGATAAATCCTACTGTCTTATTGATTGGTACGAACGTGTTTTCTCATTTTCTTCTTTCATCTCCTTTAATAAAGATGTAAGCATAGATGTGTCCTTCTACCTTTCAAAAAGCACAGGCGGTGATCAGGATGATGTTTTCGTACACACATGGAAATTATACAAAGCATTGCTCTCATTTCTGTTTCTACAAAAAAAAAAAAAAACCAAAGCAGATTTTGCTGTAGTATCCTCTCTGTAATACCTGCTAAGTGCAAATGCCATAGCGAGGGGGCGGAAGGTGTGAATCTGCATAACTTCTGGCAAGAAACATAATTATTCGTGTTCTCTGATTTACAAGTGTCATCGCTGAAACTTCATGTGGTCTCCAGGCCTAGAACTAGACTAAATCCTCATCCCACCAAAGTCAATAGAAATGTAGACAGCTAGCTTGCTGGAGAATACCTTTACTTCTGAGACTGATATTTCTGAGCATCTCTGTCTTCTCTTGGGCAGCACCCTGAAAGGGGAAAGCTGTGTACAGGACCTGGGTACAGTTGGGATGTCCATAGGCACGTCCCACCAGCTGAGTATCACTTGGCAGAGGAGCCCTGCAGTGACTCAATTCCTTTCCTTCTCCTAAGTGTTGTATTGAAAAGCTGTGTGTGTTAAATTTGGGATCTCTTAACCTTAAGTTGTCCCCTCTAATGGTGTTTTTCCATGGTAGATAGCTGGACCCAGTAAGATGGAGAAAATATTTAACTGCATTGTTCCAGATTTAATTATGACATGATCTCTTCTGGGAACAACGGCCATCATTTCAGTACATATTTATGAGGATGGCGAGGGGCCCAACAGGAAGCATGACGTGAATTTCAAAAACAGTTTATATTAACTCATGGAGGGGAACGGGGAGTTAGGAGTGAATGGATATACGTGGGAAAGAGGTATTTTTCCACTGCTGCTGCTGAATCCTTTCTGGCTCAAGGCAGGAGCTCAGCAACCCTGTTTGTCTGGGCATGTCCCGGGTTGGGTGTTTGAGGATGAGCAGCAGCGCAGCGAGACTATTAGCGCTGGCAGGGCTGCCTGCCTGTTCCAGTAGTGCCTGTACCAACCTGCAGCATCAGGGACATGCTGGGTTGGAGTCACTGCGCAGGGATTTGCTGGGCAGACTGTACGTGTGCTCTGCACCCCAACATGCTTATATGCTTATACCCACACAGTTTCCATTTAGAGGTTTTTTTCTTTTTAAAAATGCTAGGTAGAAATACAGCCCTTTTGGTTATGAAGTCTGTCGCCCTCTTAAGTCTCCCATATGATGCCCGTGCCGTAGGGCAGTGAGCTCAGCTGCTGGGATGAGCCATAAGGCCACCACCCCAAGGTCCAACTCTTGCAGTCATCACCCTCCCCTGGGTGCTGCACACCGCACACGGCCTCCACGATATAATGAATATCCTGATGTGAATTTGGCTGTTTAGGAGAAGCTTCTTTTTTTTTGTAGACTTTCTTCTGCCACACCCTCAAAACTCCCCAGAATTGCGATTGCTGCTGCACACACAGATAGGGACAGGCAACTGCTTGATTGCTTCCTCTCCCCAGTAATTGCAAGGGGGGCTGCGGTCCCAAAGAACATGTAAATGCCTGCAGTGAGAGTGCTGATAATGCCTGAAACCAGGCTCTGGACCTTATTTACAGAGGCTGTTCTTTGAGGACTATGTTTTCTAAACACAATGTTTAGAAAATCTGTAGTAAAAAATCTGTAGTAAATTTAGGAAGAACATGGAGATGTTTGCCAGTGTTTGTGAAATGTCACAGAGACTTTCAGAGGCAGTTTTACAACTCCTTTCAACGTTTTTATTGTATTTTATAGTAAAAGCAGGATTACAGCATTATATTACAAAATAAGTAGGTGCATTGGTGGACACTGAAGAAAAAAGTAACTGCTTTTACTGGTGCAGGTAAGTCTTGAATCTCAAATAGGAAACAGCATTTATTCTCAGAGCAATAACCAAGCAAGCAATAAAATGGGTGCAACATTGTACCTAGTTTTATCAAGTACTTACTCATTCTTTTAAAGGCAGTCCCAAAAAAAAAACACTGCCTGGGAATTCCCTTGTGCCTGAATTGAGAGGGATTGGTGTTAAGTGTGGTGAAGATATAGGAAACACCCTAAGGCCCAACTGAGAAGCAGAAGCTACATGCTACAATTATCAGCTGTTCTGGGATGTTCTGCTCCTTTCTTTACTACAATATCCAAATTAAAACCTTTGCTTATAACCTCCAGCACTGTGCATCTAATTCTGCTTTTGCTGATGTCTGTGGCAAGAATGCATTAGTAAGATTTGGCTCCTCTCCATTGATACCATCCTCCAAGCATCGCTTCTCTGTGAAAGGCAGGGAAAAGCAGAGTAGACTCAAAGGCTCCAATGACCCTTCTCCAGCAGAAACCCTAATGCAATTAGTCTCCACCCGTGTCTGTTATAGTGCAGTTTTCTTGCCAATGTAGTGTTGTGAGTGTACTACAGGCAGCGGGGATGCCTGGCTTACCCTGATATCTTGGAGAGGAGAAAGGATGTTTAGTATGTCTGTACCACAAGATGCGGTTTGCCACGTAGCCAGGACAAGCAGAAGTGGCTTTAAGGTAATGAAATGAGCTACTGTAACCATAGGGATTGCTCAAAGTAGTTTTCAAGGACTTTGGACAAACATGTCCAGCATGGACTTTACCTGTTGCTTGAGTCTGATAGCCCTGCCTTGCACGGCTGCGAGGTGGAATCCAGCCTGGGGCACGGCGTGGTGCTGGGCACCCTTCTCTGCTGTCCCCAAAGGCTCTCAGGGAAGCGCCCAGACCACACAGGGAGGCTGGGGAGGGATAATGGTCTGTGTCAGCCATGCACATGTTTCCTCACAGCTCTTGGATGTTTTTCTGATCCCCCCTAGATTTTAATTCTTGATCCTAAATCCCACTGGAGCCACTGGAGGAAGACTAGTCTCCAAGAAAGGCCCCCAACAGTGGCACAAATTATGCGAGGGTTCAGACAAGTCCTAACCTGACATTTTTCAAAGTGAAATGCAAGACCCGTTGCTTGCTGATTGCTTTTGCCCTGTAACAGCAGCTGAAGCACAAACATCATTTGCCATGGATGATGACAAGGAGAGAAAAAGAGAGGGATGGGGAAGGGGTGAGAAAAAAAGTCTTGAATTAAGTTATGGAGGAAAACAAGCTTCTTCATAGACAATTTTGATGAAACTATTAATTTTGTCTGTAGTGCTTAGAAATTATCATGAATATATCCACTGTCCATGCCTGAGCTAGAGAGCTAATTGTATCAGATACAGAGGAAGATGTAATTATCTCCCCTTCCTCAGCAGGGCTTGTGGCTACTGTCAGAGCTGGACAACATGAGGGCTTACTTCAGCCTGTAGCAATGGAGGAGGCCAAAAGGAGCCCCCCGAGCATGCTCCTGGCTGGGATGTCTGGGAATGCCTCCCACAGAGGGGTTTGGGCAAATGGGCTCTATTTTATACAGTCCATTGTGGACATTTCCTTTCTTTCCCCCAGCTGAGCCAGCCAGCAGGCTCTGTAAAGTTTCCTCGTGAGACTGAACCTGTAATTAGGTGGGAGTTTCTCAGAGATGACATACCTCCAAGCATTACCCAAACCTTGCAAAATTAACTTCTGCAGAAAACCTATAAAAGTAGGGATTGGGGGGGGTGAATACTGCATTCCAACAGAGCCAAAGACCATGGCCTCTTTAAATGTTATTAAGTCAATAATTAAGTGAATTTGGAGTGTGAACTGTGTATCCACTTTAAATGGATTAATGATATGAGAATTCATACAAAATTGCTGTGTTGATTTTATGTTAATGGCTGTTTGAATATAAGCTGAACTATTAACCAAGGATAAGTGGAACTAATGTGCCAGCACTACTATAGAAATGTAATTGAAAGGATGGTCTGCAATTTGCAAAGGGCCTTGTTTCTCTGGAGTGGGTCGGGGGAACAAAGGCTCCCTTGGACAGATTGGAAGGATGTCAGTTAGGGCGGGAGGGCTGTAAATGGAGAGACGCTTAAAAGAAGCCTGAATGGCTTAAATAAAAGCTCGAGGGAGGGGTATAATTCAGCTGTCAATGGTTACACTGAAAACACCCAACAGGGCAGGGTATCCAGTCTAAGATTACCAGCTGGTGCTTTAAACCTCTCAGGATGTTCTCAAGACTGCTGTGTTTTATGCCAGCACCCAAGAAGCAAATATTCCCAAGATCCCGGGGATAAATTTGTGCTTAAAGCTGCGTTTCATGAGTCAACCTTTCCCCTCACCCCGTCCCAAGTGCAGCACACCAGGGTAGGGAAGCTCCCCCAAAAGCACAGAAAAAGCTGTGTTGGTTAGTGGAAGGAGGCATGGAGAGTAGGAACGGCATGAAAATGAGCAGAAGGAAATGTAAGCTGGCTGTCAGTGTGTTTTTCCAAACAGCAAAGTCTGGTCGATCATGGAATCCCTATTACTTGAATCACTTAAATATAAGCTGGATAAAAGCCCTCAAGGAAATACTACAGAGCATATTCCTGCTTTGGCAGGCAGTTGACTAGGGTGACCTAATAAGTCTTTCCAGCTCTAAGTTCTTGGGGGCTATGGTTAAAATAGAGAGGATGGAAACAGCTGCTGAATATCCTTCTTTGTTCTCAGCCTTTGATTTTATGTATTTTTTTTTTTTTCCCCCTCCCATCTCAGAGGCAGCATCCGAGGTGCTGAGTGGGCAGCCTGTGTGCAGCCCACAAAGGCAGGAGCAGTTTGGGATACCCAGGGATCTTGAAGCTTTGAGCCTCCCCTCACTTATGGATCTTTTATGTGCTGGTGTGGTTCCTCTTGGTTGTGTGAGTGGGGGTAGAATCAGACTCAAGGCTTTCGATGCTGATATTTTTACATAATGTTGTGATAATATCATGCTAGTCCTGTGCAATAAGTTGGCTTTAGAGGTGCAAAAGTGTGGCTGTGCAAGAAAGAGGCTGGAGCTGCGCTGGCAGGAGCTGGGGGTGAGGGCGGGAAGGAGCAGGGATGGCAAAGGGAGCAGAATTCCCACACTTAGCAATGGCAAACTGATGGATCTGCTCAGGCCTGCTGTGTAACTTTATGCTTAGTTTGCCTATTTGAAATTTAGGGATAATGATGCTTATACTGATTTTGGAGCTACTGCTAAAAAGCCACATTTTTTTTTTTTGAAAAGCAAGTGTGTTCATCTCTACCTCTTCAAGGACTGGCTTTAAAACCATAGATTTAATGTGACTTTTGATTTTGAGATGAAGTTGCAAATTCTCAGTTGCTTGTGTGATTGCTAGTAAGTTTAAAAAATACCAATGGGACCTGGTTGAATGCCCAGAGGGTCTATAAGAGCCATTGGTTCTTGACTCTAATGAGGGTTAGATCAGGCTCTGTAGGTTTGCACATAAAACTAGCAATGCTATGTCAAAAAAATAAAATAAAATCGGTGCTCAGAATTTATGGGCAAGTAGTACATTATAAACACAGAATTGGGAAGGTGATTAAAAGCGTTGTCCGTAATTTAATGCTGCTGATATTCAAAGAAAATGTAAATAAATCCTTAATCATGTTTTTCATTCTTTTGAGGCTTGTCTGCCAGAACTACAAACAAACAAACAATAGCAGCATATAGATGTTTGGAAAATAAGCTGCATGATTAGCTAATCTCATTTAACTGAGGCATAATGATAAACTGAATTATACGTATTTTGTAGCTTATTGCTATGACTGTGTTTCAAGGTCAGAATTTTTATTCCTCTAACTTCATAAAAATGCATGCTTGGAGGAAATTAAAGTCATTTTGTATTATAGATTGCAGGAAATACCAATATTTACTGCTTTGAGGCATGAAAAATACAACACATCTTAGTTTTGGGTGAAATTCATCCATTATTGTTTTGAGTCTGGCTATTAATACACCAAATATTGGGGTTTTTTCCCTCAGAGCCAAATCTCCATGTTCCCAGGATATTCAGTACAGTTAGAAGCCTACATCTTTGTGTGCAGATTTACATTTATGAATTTACAAATGCAAATTTGCATATTTGACTGTTCGATTTGTCAAAACCCTTCTCCCAATAATATTATATTCTCAAGCTATAAGGCTTTGCTCTATGGGTCTTTCTCTTCCTCTCTGGGGCAAAGCTCAGTACTGCTGAGCATAATTCTCCATTTGTTCTGGGATGAACGCTTCCTTAGTGCAGCATTGTGATACATTTATTCATCCTCCTTGGATATCACTTTATTTTGCTAGTAGTCCAATCTAGTAACGGACATACCATTCATCTATTTTGCACTTAGAGTAATATACCACTTGATGGATGGAAAGGTAAGTGAGTAGTTATTCGTAAGAGGAATGACTTCGGGTCAGTCTGGTCACAGAAGTGGGAGCTTCCACCTGGATGAGGAATGTGGCAGGGTGAAATTGCCAGTGGAAAAGGTCCTTTTTTTTTTTTCTTTCCCCCCCCCGCACACTGTACCAGAGCTGTGTATCCTTTCACTGCCAGACATATGGGCAGCCCCTAATGAGGCTCATATTATTACTACTTAATATGCAAGTTGTTCTAAAGCAAGTGAAACTTGCAATGGTAATGAATGCTTAAGCAAAACACATTTTTCTCCACTGGCCCATTACTATCTGGAAATAGCTAATAACTGCTAAATGATTTTTCTCTCAAAGATAATATCCAGATAAGCTGTTAATGCCTCCTCCCATGCAAAAATGCGACTGAATACTCTAAAAGCAGGAGGTTGACTTCACAACCACAGTATCTGAAAGCAAAACACAAAGTCTGGCAACTTTTCCACTTGCCTTTGGTGCCTACAGGGGATGCCTGGGTTATGTTTTTGAGGTTTTCTCCAAAGTCATCAGAGCTAAACATTTGCTTTTTGGTTTGTTTGTTCTGAAGGTTAAAATTATCAGTTAATTAAATGTTTTCAGTATGTAACACTTCCAGCAAGACACTGAGTATAACAGGGCTCGTGTTGTGGCCACCAGTTAGTGACTGTGCTACAGCTCGGCAAGGGAGCAGACACCCACAGAATATTCTGCCACAATGTTTTGGGCAAAGACACTTCCTTTGAGCAACAGTCCCCATTGCCTAACTGGTGTCAAAGCTGCTCTTTAGAAAGGAAGAGGAGACTTGTGCACAACCTCCTGCCTACCCTGAGAAACACAGCAGCTCTGATGGTCTTATGCCTCTTCAGGGTCAAATCTGGTTGTCCCTCACAAAGCTCGCCTTCATGGGAGCGTGGCTGCTACAACTGCATGGAGATTTTGGCTCTGTCAGCAGCATGGTTTGGCCACAATAGACTTCAGCAAAACCCTTTTTGAATTCCTGAGAAGAGAATTAAAACTCCCATTTATTTGCCAGCTTTTGTGTTTTGAAGAGCAGTGACACCGTGGATGCAGCTGCTGTGTGCAGCACCTGGAAAGGCAAAGGAGAAACCTAGCTTGGAAGCTTGGGGAACTGGAAGAATATGTATAGTTTGTTCCTCTCTGCATTCAAAGCTGGTTAAATATGGACTCCTCTTTGCCCCCAGAACAGTATTTCCTTGATCCTGAGCTGGATTTAGCTGCAGTCCTGTGGAAATCAGAGGAAAAGCAGACTCTGCCATCTGCATGGGGACCTGCTTTGCAGAAGGTGCCTTAGCTTCTTACCACCCCATCTTGTCCCACCCTGAAGGAACCAGCCGAAGAGGCTGTCCTGCCTCCAGGAGGCTCTATGGAGGGACATTTCCTTGAGGGAGGGCAAACTCATCTTCTCTCCTCTGCCTTTCCAGTTAAGACCTACCTCCTTACCTTCTCCTCCCCACCATCCTGATGGCCCCATTCTGCATCTGGTACTGACAAGCCTTTGGCAAGCGCCTGAAAAAAGTGACTCAGTTTGCTGTTCTGTGTCCAGGTACAGAGAGTTTGTGTTCCCCATTTCTTTAATAACCTAGAGACTTAAATTAGAATAAGGGGCAGTTTAGTGAGGATGAAAAGCAAACAGTGCTGCCAACCTCAATAGAAAAATATTGAGTCAAGTTTTCATGAATTACAAAGTAATCTTAAAAATCACAGTTTAAATTACTAAATTGGCCCCTTTTTCCTTTGTATTCTGATTTCTGGGTCTTTAGGGTACAATCATAAAGTCTAGAAAATTGCTGTTAATAAAAATTGAGAGGAACTAGCTGGGTTTCTCATGTCACTGCATGCTTCTGGCAGCCAGAGCTGAAGAATGCTCAAAAATCATAAGACTTGAGATAAAAATCATGTGAGTTGGCAAGACTGTTCCAAGGCTCCCCGAGAGATCCTGTACCTCCTTCAGAGAGTATAACTGTGCTTTTAAAATTACATCATTGCAAAATTAATCAGGGGAGAGAGGATCAGATGGAATAAATGGAAGGGAGTTTTGCAATGACTTAGCTTTACGGCCGGAGGAGGCTGACTCATGGCTCGCTGCAGCTCTGGTGCACGTCCTGTCATGTTGCTTCGTTCAGGGATCCAGACACATCTGAGATTAAGGCATGTTGTGTGTCTTGACTTCCTTCAAAGAATCAGCAGAATCGGTGTTCCCCGAGTCAGGGAGATTAAACGGTTTCTTATCAGGAGAGAGAGATGGCAGCGGGGAGGTGAAATCTCTACATGACCACAGTGCAGGAAATCATTGTTTTCTTCCCTCAATAAAGGAAAAGGCCAATTTCCATCTTCATCCAGCCTAGGTAATATTTCTGAAGTTAGTTAAACTCATGTTTGTGATCAGAGTTATACTTAGTCTGTCAGACTCTATTGATTTCCAAGTATCAACATTTTGTTGCAATATTGTTAAGTATATTATAGCTGTTCAAATAGTACTTTCCAAGGCTCTGTTCTCTGGTTGATCTGTGAATGATTTACAAACTGCTTCTGGTTTCTGAGCTTACCATTAGGTGCTGGGCCACATAGTTATTTGGAAATGTCTATGATTCAAGCAAATCATTGACAGCACATGAAACACAAAGGATATGTGAGTGACAAACAAGCACTGAAAGACTGGAAAAGCACAGCTTCCATGTCCTATGAGCACCGTCTTCTAGGTGATTTGGTTATTTATTATTTGTGGAGTGTAATCAGCCACATGGTTTTTTACTTTGTAATTTGGTGGTTGCAACCATCCCCTGACAGGAAAATGATGTGAAGGAAAGAACTGATGGTGAGTTAGACCACTACCAGCGCTAGGCAAAGTCTGTGCCTTGCTCTGTGGGGTCCCAGATTGGTTTTGCCATACTTATGACTGATACTCTGAGCTGGAATGTGGAATGAGTTTTGTCAGTCATCAGCAAAACCAAGGGGCTGTGAGCTCCCTGTGAGTTTCTAAGCATTGTAAGTGCTTTTTCACATGTCTGTAGGAAGAGAGTTGAAATAGAGACTTGGCTGTTTGACAAATTATTTTCTCAGAGTTGATACATGGGGAAAATTTATTGAAGGTGCCCAAGGTTACTCCAAACCAACACCTTAGGTCTAATTTGGCCCAAGTGCTTCACCTCATTTGGAGGGAGGTTGGTGTGAAGAGTGCATCTCTGACTTTACTGTGTACTTGTTTCAAATATACCCTAAGTAAATGTATGGAGCAGGATTTTTTTAACTTTGTGAATATGGTGCTAGAAAGGTAAAGAGAGTAGCTGTAAATGCCTGGCGTGAGTGGGAGATGGATGGAGGACAACATGTTGGTACTTGCTAGAGAAGTGTTTTGGAAACAGAGTGCACCTAATTCTCCTTTCATTGATAGGGAGCAATTAAAGAATAACTCCAGTACAATCAGCAGAGCACTGAGAGGAAAACGGAGTGAAACATTTCTTACTAAAAAAAAAAAGGCATTTATTGGCAGACACATACCAGCTGTGGCCTGTAGGTCGCAGCAGAGCGTATGCTTTTCATTAGGAAATACCACTTCATCCTTTGTTTTCCCAACGTGGAATTCCCCAGTGAAAGAAACCAACTCATATTTGCCTGTATCACTAAAAAAACAACAGCCTTGACCTTGCTGGAGAGACAAAAGGATGTTGTTTCTTTAGATTTTTGCTAAGTGGGTGTGAGTTATGTTCAGACCACGTGAATCAGCGCCATGTGGTCCAGCAGCACAACACTTTCCTGTCATGATGGGAATGACTAAGATAAACCGTAAGCAATGCTGGGAAAAACTAGTCCTGGAGGTTCCATCCCATTAGGTCAATTAAATTTCTTCATTTTATTTCATGTGCTTTGGATCCAAAACTTGCACAAATCCACACTGTTGTCTGTTAAGCTAATGTATTGTATGGCAATGGAGGTATGCCAAAAATGTGACACCACGTACGGTGCTGCGGTGAGAAACTATTTCATGTTAATACGATCCTGTCGTGTGCTACAGAACTTAAGAACTTTAGCAGATGGCACGGGTGTAACTCTACCTGCAAAGATAGGAATAAACAACTTCATACATAAAGTTCATTCACTTCATTGATTACTCACAATATATTAAATACAAGTAAGAAAAAAAAATACAAAACAAGATTGTATGGACGTTTCAATGACAAACTATTCTGGTTTTCACCAGGAAATGCTGAGAGGAATCCAGCACTTCTGAAAGCCAATCGTAAACAGATAAAAATATATGAATGCCAATGGAAATTATTGACTGAACAATCTCCTTTTTGGTGGGAAATATGTTTTATCAATATTTATAGTGATCTGCTTGAAATATTCGAGGCAGATTGGGAAAACCAGTCAAAACTCTGAAAAATTTAAAGCATGTTTTCAACTGGCTGAAAACCAGAACCCATCATGCGATTATTTTTTTTAAAGCAGTCTGTCTTCAGAGATTCATTTGGTTTCAGACCAGAAAGGACCATTAGATCATTTACCTTGACTTTTTTTTTTATGAAGAGCAGTTACCCCTATATTTAGCCTGAAAACGTGTATTTGGTTAATTTTTTTCCAGAAAATAAAATAGCATCTAGTTTTGATTTGTACGTGCTGAGAACTGCAGAATTCACAATTTCCTCAGTATTTTCTATAGGCAATTTATAACTTTCCCTATTAAAATGTGTTAATTTCTCGCTCAAAATTATATGGCTTCACCTTTCAGACCTTTCCTGTTGTCATGCTTTGCTCATCTAGAGTCTTTTGATAAGCCAGTGTTTTTCTTTTGTATGTACAAACACACTGCATTCAAGTAACTTTTCCATTGTCTTGCTAGTTATTTAAACTTATTGAATTCCATAAATATGTCAAACATTATATCAAATTATTTTAGACTTTTTTTACTGATTTTCAGCAGCCTTAAAAAATGCAAATGCTAAAACAGGATAGTTTTGCTGGTGCAAAGGTAAAAATCCACCCCCTAATTTTCTTTTTTTTTAGTGTATCCAAAGGTCAAATTTGCTTATTTGCTGTATTTTTTTTCTTTTCCTAGAATGAGGGCTCATATTCAGTTGCTTAACTCTGTCCCAACTTGCTGCTTTCTGTGTAGTCCTGCAAGTATGGCCTACGCTCCTCATTGATAGCTATGAAACTTTGCATTGGGCTGGATTAAGATGCATCTTGCTTTAAGTGCCCCAAACTGCTTAAATAACACACGTGGCTCTCTGTGATTAACCTCTTGTTTTCTGATGTTTCCTGCATGTCAACTTGCTGATGCTTTGCAACCATTGACGGTGGTTGGCCCACAACCCTATTGTGCTACAACCTCTTTTCTACAGATGTTTCATAATGTTTTTATAATCTGCGTGTTGTGTTCTGAGTTCTATGACTCGCCAAACTCTGTTGCATCTTTGTAGTTATCTTTATCAACCAAACTTGTCATCTCAAAGAATGACATCAGAGTTATATGATGAAGCCTGTTTTCTATAAAGCCATGATTACTGGCGTTGATTATATTTTTACACTTTATTTTAATGAATTATTTTTATTAATTGAAAGTTTTAGCAGCTTTCCATTGCCTTGCCTGACATTGGTGCTGGCCAGCTGGCTCGCACTTCGCTCCACTTTTGACTATTGGTGCTACACTAGCTGTTGTCCAGTGTTCAGGAATCTCCTTTGCATTAGCATATTTAATAAAAACTAATTTTTAGACTTTTTGTGGTCCAGACATTAATAATTCTCTGTGCCCTTCCTCTTCAGTGGCAATGTCTTTCCTATTAAGTGTTGTGAAGGGGGAACTGCCTCACAGCACTGTATCACCCAGGAATTCCTGTACATCATGGCAACTTTTACATTAGATTGGCAGATTATCACCTTCAGGCTCTTCTGTCATGACTGAGCAATTGTTTTAGTTCTACTTCTTATCATATGGATAAAACTAGGTGAGAGAAGCATTTCACCTAAAACTTCAGGACAGATGTGTGAGGTATATATATGCAACAGCAACACTGGTCTCCCAAAGTCATCTCTTACGTATAGACTTCCGTAGTTCTGCAGAGTCTGAGACAGTGAATTACTAGAATCTGTCCTATACGCAACTTGAGGCTTAGCATTACTCCAGAGACCTAAACACCCAGGAATCTCCCAGTTATCTATGCAGACTGACATCCTTAACTCCACCAGCGCAGGCCGTTAGACTGTGTTCCTGCAGAGCAATATCAGTTTTGTGTGGTTACAGTGGAGACTTGCACGGTGTGACGTTTCCATGTGAGAAGACTAAAACCAGCCTTAGGCACACTAAGCCTTGTCCAAACAGAGCTCTTATTTAATTTGTTGTGTTACGGAAAACTCTGGGCTAGTTTTCCACTCAGATACATTATATTTTATAAGGCCACTGTGAAGTACAGCATTTTATATTTTTTTTATCATTTATCTTTAGGAAAATAAGTAGAAGTCTTTATGACAATTAAATACCTATCTGTTATTCCTAGGGAGCCAGGGTTATATGCCAGAAAAGTAAACCAGTATTTTTATCCATTGTTGGATATTTAGATTCAGTGATCAAGCAGCCAGTTTTAGTTCATGTGACTAAAGGAGAAGGAAAATTGTGAAGGAAGAACACCAGTTGGGTCCAACTCCCAGACATGATGGAAAAGAAATTAAATGCAGAATTGTCCAGATCTTCCCATGGATCTATACATCTACAGATTAATATATCTTTTTCCTTCTTGGAAGTGCAGCTGACACTGTGCTAGAATTACAAATGGACCTAGCATAGAATGTGTGATCAAAATCAGCTGTGTGAGGGAGAGTGAAGAATTTTACCTTAGTGGCAGGTAGCTTAGTGTAGGTCTAAAAATTTCTGCCTTGGGAATAAGTAGTAGTCTAATTAACAATACCTTCACTATATATCCCTGTTAGTTGTTCTGTGAAGGCCTTGAAAGAATCATTTTATGTATAACTGATGGGTACTCTGGTTTGGGCTGTATTCATAGAACAATTTTAAATCTGGCAAGTAAATACCAAAATCTTGTCTGAAAAGTTGTGATGCAAGAAGCACTTTTTTAAGATGCCTGCAAACACAGTTTGCATCATCCGTATTTGCATACCCAGAGGCTAGCTCAAATAATTGACAATAATGTCAAGCATATCTTATTTATGCTATAATTATTTTACTCACATATGTCATGGAACATAATTATTTTCTCAGTGTTTTAAGATTCCTCCTACAGAGAGGGAGCCATAGAAGTGTCTTTCCAAGATGAGCTCAGGAGTGGCTGGAAGAAGCTGCAGCTGAAGAGAGGCTGGGATATGCACAGCTGTTCTCATTTCCAGCTGGTTTTTGTATGTTCTCTGGGTGGAGCAGACATTGATAGCTGTTCCCTTATAAAATATGTAATAGTGTACTTTATGACCTAATATATTTTCCAGTCCTAGGGCTTGATCCAGAGTCCACTTGGCTCTCTTGAACAGGCTTCCAGTGGCACCAGTAGAGCTCTATCAAATTCCTAATGAACCAATGCAAGTGAGAGGTAATTTAGGGCCATTATCTTTGTAGGGTTGCATATGGTTTGATGCTCTAACACTTGCATCCAGAGTTCTCTCCCTGCTGCTTCACTTGCTTTCACTAGCTGTGTTTCACCAGCATTTGGAGATTTATATACAGCAGCTCTGGGTCTGTTACACTGTCTGAAGCTACTTGCCACCGAGTCGCAGACATCATACTCTCTTGCCTCCTTGGCAGGCTTCCTCAGGAAAGCTCCAGGCCCAATGGCAGATAATAATGTCTAATGACATTTTGTGGCACTCCTTCAGTCTTGTCAGTCTTTTTATACTTTTCTGTTATGCGTCATCAACCACAGCGTCCTAATTGTGACTTGATATTTAAGTTCATTTGTTGCTTTTGGGTTAGTATATCCACTTCAACTGCCTCAGAGAACAGAGTGACAGGGAGAGCACACTGGAGCTTTTTCTTATGGGAGAGTGCTGCAAATCCTTTCAGAAGAGGCTGATTTCCACATACAGGGTATAAGCTGAATGTGGGGCCTTGGGAATGTCAGTGAATGCAGGAGCCAGACTGCTGAAAACGTACCAACACTAAAACTGGCCAGCGGAATGGGAAGATTCTATGCTTGCTCCTGGGCTGGGAACTCAACGTCCTGGTTGAGATCCATCTCTGCCTTCTTAGGTTTGCATCTTTAGGTTGCAAAAAAAAAAAGCTTCAAAACCAGGATCTGGCAAGTTTTGTGTGCATTGCTCATTTATGTGCATGGACCACTTGAACAAACAAACATTGCTTTGCCTCTTCTGCAGAAGAGGAGATTGTACTGGGTTGTTTTTTTCCTACTTTGGATATGATCCAAAAGGGCTAAAGCAATTTCAAAACTAGTACAGATGAGCCAAGCACATATGTATATCAGTAGTTTGATGTGGTTATGCTGGGGACTCCAGATATTTCACACCTACTGGATGTTTCTGGGAAATGTTGTTTCCACTCCTGCAACTCCTTGGTTTTGCTCTTGTTTGTGCTTGTCCCGTTAGATCAAATGAGGCTAATGACTGAGGGCTAGCCATGCTTCCCAGGGATTTGAGGACCTAAAATGCTTGAAAGCTATTAGCAGACATGCTCTGCTGTTGAATACATTGAAGCCTTTGCTGCAGGGGATCATCCTAAAGACTGTAAGAAAACAACAGCTCTGTATTTTGACAACATCAGCTCACAACTTTGTTTTAGCTAGAACAGTCTTTTTCTGATCCAAATGTAGGTCAGGGATGCAAGTTAATTTGTTCCATGTGCCGTTATGATGTAGGATACATTTAGAAAAAACAGGGTTCTCCCAGGGTGAGAAAAAATTGTTTACTAGGCAGTTATAGCCCGTTTTATTTTTTTTTCCTCCCAATTTTCCCATGTGCTTTCTCATGCTTTGCTTTGCCCTCCTTCCTCCTCCTTGTTCTCCTGCATTATCATCCCGATTCCACATCACTGGTGTAACCGGTTTATCTCCCTTCACTCTCCAGACCTCCGGGGGCAGAGAGCAGCCCTGTCCCAGTCCCTGTTGGGGTATGTGGCTCCTCTGCAGCTCCCTCTGACCGTACTCAAGTTTGTAAGTTGGTGCAGGGCCTGCATGCTCACCCCTTGCCAACCATTTTGAGCCTGGTGGATCCCAGCCTATGTGGTGTGAAGTGCCTGCTCCTCAGGATCCCCTATGAGTCCACCCCAGATCTTCAGCTTCAGTGGGAGCAGGGAGAAGTGGATTTGTCTTACAGCTTCTGGCTTTGCCTGAACTTCACCCAAACACTGATAAGGAAAGTGCTTGTGTTTACTCTGTCTGGGCTGCACATGCACCACATTTCTCCTATGTGTCTGCTCTACAGCTGGAGCAGTGGCTGCAGGGTGGACTGGCCTACCTGGGCACAGCTTTACCATACGTAACTGGTAAATCTGTGTTCCTAAACCCAACTAGCAAATTGTTCTGAGCGCAGGCCTTGGGCTTTAGACACTGTCTAAACTGAGACAGTGCCTTATTTCAATACACCATGTGTTTGATTAGTAGTTTTTGAGGCTATTTGGTGATGATAGGCAGAGCACCTTTGCAGACAGTCTCTCCTGTGCTATTGCAGTGAACTTGCTCTGATACCATGTATGCATGCAAAAGAATGAGAAACCTAATTAGCATCACCTGAGATGAAAGCTCTGTAATCATGACTGCAATCTCAGAATAATTAATCATCCACCTACAATAAGTCACCACACTCATTTTTCTATTTGTTTCCGAGTTCTTCTGCAGATTTAAAAGAACTACTGGAGCAGACGAGATGATGGTGGGGTTGGGGATCCCAGCTCAGCACAGCTGACTAGCTAATCACAGTGGGAGCACAAGCACAGAAAACAACCAAGGTGGCTTAACGGCTTTTGTCCCTGTCCCCTGCTGCCATTGCTCAAAACTTCACCTACCATTTTATGAGTGCACTCTGTGCCTGAAAAGGCTATTTCTGGCAATTTGAACAAAACTAGTTCAGCCACTTTGAAGACTGCAGAGCCTGGAGAAAGAATAATTTTCCCATACATATATGTCTGTATAGGTTTTTCAATTTTGTTTAGAGTGATGGTGCTAAAATGCCAGGAGACAAAAGCATTGTAGTATGAGTCCTCACTGTGGAAAAAATTATTGAAAAGTGTAGAGAAACGGGTTGAGGTTATGACCAAGTTGAAAGTTTAAGTCTATTGCTTGGAGTGTCTTTTTCAGCTTCTAAACCAGCCGCATAAAGACTGCTGCTGTAATGCTGGGTGCCTTGTAAGTGGCCTGTGCAGCAAAAAAAAAAAAAGGCAGTGAAGGATCACATTTTACCTATTTAGCTTCTAAGTTCATTGTACTGTGTTTCCAGGAAAACTTGGTTTCACAGCACATTAGAGACCAGGTCTTCAGTTGTTAGAGTGATGTAGCTCCACCTAAGTCAATAGATCTCTGTTGGTTTGTGGTAACTAAGGGTGGCACTGAGTCTCCAACACTGTCAGAAAAAGCAAAATGTCTAGTTTCTCTACACCAAAATAACAATTTATTAACTGTTAAAACTTGAAAAAAAAAAAATCTTGAAGTAAATTAATTCAATGTGCTCTTGACACCAGCAAAAGGGAAATTTTATCACTTTCACCCTACGTGTGAAAATGTTGTATAATTTTACAACCAATGAAACTGTGTAACCAACAGTGAAACAGAGACAGTGTGACTTATACAAAAGAAACAGCGCTATGAGAAAATCTAAATATTTATAAAAAGATAAAACAGTCTGTAAAATCTTCTTGCATTTGATCCATATGGATACTATCATCAAGGATAATATAAAGAGAGAGAGGAAAAAAGTATTAAATTTTACTTATAGGGACTTTCAAATAATCTAATAAAATGTGTGCAGCTACACAGTACAATTTGATTCTACAGTTTTAAGTTCAGGAAAATATATTTCAGGGTTATATTAGAGACAACATCTCATACCTGTGCCCAGCAAGATACTGCTTTTCCCTCTCAGATCTGTTCCTCGTGTTGGACCCAACCTTTCATTGCTTATTAAGGCAAAGTCCTGTCACACTCAGCGGGATAAATTCTCTTCTCATTTACATGGAAATGCAAGGACTGAAGGATATCTTACACAGGTTACAAAGTCAGATTTCCAATCAGATCATCAAAATTAAAAAGCAGTTTGATAAACCCAATTTTCCAGCTGAAAACACAGTATTTCTGATAGCTGTAATCTTTGTAAGTGATTTCTGACCCAGTTTTTGTATACAAGTGTCCTTGCAGTGCAGGCCTTTTTTCTCTCTTTTCACTCCCTCTTTGCAGTTTCTCTCTGAGACAAAGCATTATGTAAATTGTAGTTTTCTTAGAAAGCAAATCCATTGGGATTTTTAATTTGAATATCTTCGTGAACATCTGAATCAAAGTAGCCCCCTATGAAGTCAGGAAGTGATGCTGAACAGTACTGCTCACATTTTTACTTAGTTTGCTGTTAAACTATTTGGCAAAGATAATATTCCAAAATACACAGCTTAGTCACAAAAGTTCTTACAACTGTGAGACAGTGAGGGAGCTGGAAATATATACAAAAACCTTGTTTGGAAGAAGGAGCAGGGCAAAATGCGCAATGAGAAATTATATTATAAAAAAATCTTTAATTTATTATGAGGGCAATTTTCATATTGCAGTGTCAAGGTCCTTCGTGTTTATGAACATTTTCTGGTTTCACCTAATAACTGAGAGTCAAGGAGAATCTATCAAATTAATTCTAGTGTTGGCTGGAGAGTTAGATTTTTTTAAAGAATGCTAATGGTTTTGTTCAGACATTAATAAATCTGCAGTAAAACCCAGCATGCAAAAGACAAATGAAGGGACATTTTTGTCCTTCATTTCCTTTCTCTTCTTGGAAGGCTGGAAGTATTATTTATCTGTGCTGCTGGTGCTAGGGACAGATTTTTGAGTGCATGGGATGAGATTCAAATGTGCAGTGCAGGTTCGAGGGACAAATCAAAATGGAGAACGTTGTCCTTTGTCTGCACGGAGATGCCATTGTCCCATGAACACGGAAGACTGGAAATTTGAGAGAATAGCATTATTTTCACAAAGCAGAAGTAAAGCTCTGGATGGCACCTGGGAGGTATATCTGGGAAAGGCAGGTCTATCCAGATCCTGGTTTTTAGTCACTTTCCCTGAGCATCTCCTGAATGAGCATTGCTGGAAACAGGTAGTCCTGGTTTGGGGAGCTTTTCCTTAATTGCAAAGCAACCACAGAACATTGGCACTCCCACAGGAGTGGGTATTGTAGTCCAGCAGCTGTGTCCAGGCAGAAATCCATTTAACTAAAGAGAGAACCTGAGCATCTTCAACTCCCCTTTGCCTCACTGGCAGCTGAAGACATTAATCATGTTGCGCAGGACCCTGAGCATCTCTCGTAATCTGAAATGAGGATAAACAATGAAGTTGAGTTTGTTTTTTTCAGAAAAGAGGATGTTACTGAATGTGAAGCCCGAAATACAGTTTAGTCTTTTTACTACCTCTGCAGGGAAAAATGTAATTGTATTGAGCTCTAAGTAACTTAGTTTGGGATAACTTATTTAGACTCTCTGAAGTATCAATCCATTCCCCAGAGCATTAAAAAACAATTGCTAGTGTCCAGCCTATTGCCACAGCAGCCCAGTGAGGCTTTGTGTGATACATAGCACACCAGAGTCTTCCAGTAATTCCTCTGTAGGTTAATAATGAAAACAGAGCTATGTAAGTCTAGGGCTAATACAATATACAGATATACAGTGAAGCCTGGGCAACCATTTAAAGTGAAGGAAAGCAGTGGACAGAAGCCAAAAGCCCAGCTTTTTTCCATTTTCATTTCCTCATAAATACAAATACACAACATCCATTGCTCTCTCCTGGGTGTCACATGTTTGGGTTGAATACTGAGTATCTGTTTCTGCTGTCAGTGATGGATAAATTCCTAATGAATTGTGTTCAAGGCAGGACATGGATTTTTCTGGGTGGCATCATTCAAGAAGCTTCTTGGAAACTCTATCTCAGTTTCAGTGACTAAAGGATTAACAGAGTGAGACGTGGCAAAGAAAGCAAGCCCTGGGATTTGAAAGCAACCAAAGCAAATGTCTTCTGGAAATAGACCTGAGGATTTTTAGTGCCTTTGAGTAGGATTGGTTTTTTAAGAGCTGGAGTGCCATTTCTTTTAAAATGGGTTATGGGTGGGGTTTAGGAATCTTTTTTCTGGACTCCAGCTTTCTGTATAATGTGTTTTTTCCACGTAGATACAGCATATATTCTTTTTTCCTGAGTATAGTCTCAGAGTGAAATCTTTCCATCATTATCTGATGTAAAATACACAACTGGATTGATTCCCAGCTCCGTTTTCATCTCTTTTGACTTGCAAAGCCATGGCAAGACTCCAGAAAGAGGTGGAGCACCCTTTAAAAATGCAGAGTGCTCACTACACCCAAATAGCTTAAAATCTGAAGGTATTGCCTCAGCAGTTTGCTGTGCAAAGGAATTATAGTATAGGAAGCAACAAAAAGACAAACTTAAGTTGATGGGCAGAGACATTTATAAAACATAGTTCCTTTCTGCCTTGGTATAAATTCTGTCTCTGCTCCCCTTTCCTCAGTTGAGGTTATGGGCCTAATTGGAGCAAAATACTTAAAGCATGTTCCATCACAGATGCTTATGTAAATGAAAACCCTATAATACCAGCTCAGACCTTGATCCTGCAAGGATCACAACACACATGGAGCTATATGCTAGTGCACAGTCCCAAGAGGTTGGTGTAGCTCTGCACAAGAAATGCTGACAAGAGGTTCTGCCATTGAGGGATGCTATCACCCACCAAAAATGAGAGAATTTACACTATTCTTTCTACTCCTGTAAGAATTTATATAAAGAAGAGCTGAGTAGGAATTTTCCATTAAAATGCTTTTTTTCAAAAGAAAATATAATTTCTGAAGGTGGAGAAATTGATGCCTCTTTACAGTTTTTCACTGTAAAAAAAAAAAAAAATTGCCTTGAGAGTTAGACTCATGCTCCCTTGATAAACACACACATACATTCTGGCAAATGGTACAGTTCTGACATGTCATCTCATTGTCCTGTGAATAAGTAGCGGATCTCTGAGTATCAGTGAGAAGAAACAGATGATTTTTTTTTTTTGGTTACTTCATGCTGGTGAAAATTTCCCTACTTGAGCATCCTTAATAGTCACTTTGATACTTTCACATAAGTTGTTTAGAATTGATAATGTTTTCTCAGGGCTTTGAAAAAAAAAAAAAAAATGGAGGAGAGGAACCTTTATCTGGTACTGCTTGATATTGTAAGAGTTTTGCCCTACTAGGTAACACAGATCAGACCCAAACTGTCTTATGGGTCTTCATGTGAGGGAGCCAGCATTCAGTCAGTGTGCCAAACTACACATCTGGCTAGCAGGTTAACGCATTTGTGGGAAAGGGCACATTCCATTCCAGTTTGATACACAACAAATGCTTGTTGGGGTTTTTAAAAAAACCAAACACAAGTATTTGCTGTTCCAGAAATAAACTGTGTGAGGAAGGAAAAGAAAAAAAATAAATAAAGGAAAATCTTGTTTTATTTTTCTATCAAAAGCATAATCCTACATGATGGAAATAGTAAAAAATCAAGCTCATAAGATTTCTGATAATGGGATAACCCTAGGTTCTTTGTTCTGAATATAAATTGATACTGTAAAATGTGCTCATAAGAACTGCAGCTTTAGTGTGAGTAGCCAAGAATAAGAAACTCAGCTTCATAAAATGACACCTAATGTGAAAGCTGTCCAAAAGACAGTGTTCTATATATACTTCAGAAAAGAGCCATTTGCTTTTGAAGGAAAAGAATGGGTAAAAAATGCAAACTGCACCAGAAGCTTGTTGTTCAAAATTGGGCTTGTATACATGTTTTGAAGTTGGTGCTTCTTTATTACAAGCCTTTATAAACCCAGTCAAACTGATTCAAATGAAAATTAGCTTTTGCTGCTTTTATTTTCATTTATGGGACAACATGAGACATGAAAACATTCTAAGCTGGTAGAATCACTCTTTCTTGCTCCAGAGAAAACTGATGGTGAAATTATTGCCCTATACATTCAACTACAAAGTTGAAACCAGGATTCTACCCGCTTTCCCTAGGTACAGATATATTTTCAGATTTGCTATTAGTTATATTCACACCTCGGGAGTAGTTCTACCAGCTGTAGTGACAATACCCTGCATCTGCCCCTTATGCTGTATAGTGAAGCCAAGATTTTGATAAACAAGGTATTAAGTGATATAGATTAAATTACCATTAACTGATTCTCCCTTATGCTGATTTCATGTCAGTATAGTTCCAGGGATATACCAACAGAATTTGAAATGATGAAAGTCTTTTGGGAGATCAGAACTGAAAGCAAAGTGTAATTTTTTTTTTCTGACGTAAGTAAAGCTGGCTTGAAACTAATTGTATTAGGCTTTATACTCTTTCTGCTACAGCAGCTGAGAATATGAATGTTTTAAATTAGTGAAAGTAACTTCTTAGTGGAAACAAGCCTTGATGGCCGGTTAGACAGGTAGGGAGAATAAGCTCAGTGCATTTCATGAATGTAGGCAGCTGGGTAAAGAGGAGAAATCCTATTAGTGCCCAGTTAAAAGAATGGCTGTACCATGAATTCAGTGCTTATTAGAGCATCCAGAGGGACTCCTAACATAGAGGTGCAAATCCATAGGAAATTAGGTCCCTGAATTCTACTGCTGGAGGAATCACTGTTTTTGTGGAAGTGTTCTCAAATAAGAATGGTGAGAATTGGTCTCATTTAAATTTCTGTAAGTCAAGAATAACCCCAGAGTAGGGAGATGGAGTAATCATTCTTAGATATCTCAACAGCTCCCATGGCCTCAGAATCTGAGTGCTGTCTGTATCTACGTGGATCAACTGTTGCTGGTGAGCTGGGGAGATGCTAATATCCTCATTTCACAGATTGCATCTGAAACAGAGACTGGAATCTCATTTCTTACCAAGATTTAAATCTGACTTCTATTGGTTTCATTACAAATCAAGGAACTTTAGGTGCTCTGTACCAGGCAGTTCACTCCGGTAAATACAGATTGGAGGATGGAATTGAGCCGACATGTTTTGCATCCATGGTTACCTCTTTAATCACAGAGCCTACTTTTCTGGCTGGGGAAGACTGTGGCTCTTCCTCACTACTTAATGGCCTGCAGAGCTGGTGCAGGAGGAAAATTGGGAAAGGGAGAGAGGGGGAGAAGGAGGCTTTTATGTTCACTTTATCATTTTGGGAGGTGCTCAGATGCTGCAGGATTCTGCAAGAATTGGCTAAATAATGTAATCTGTCGTCTGCTGGCAGTTGCTCATTTGCAGGGTCTCACTTCAGGGCGTTGTTTCTTTCCTATGTTTCCAGAGAAAATTCCTTCTAGGGTAATGAAGAAAAACTAGTCACAAATCAACACAACTCAGAATATATGAGATTCAAAAAATATTGCAAAATAAAACAAACAATACAAAAGCCCAGTGCTTTCATCGTGCAGGGAAAGGCCTCCAGAACACCAAGGAATTTTGGAACTATTTCAGAGACTCAGAAATCATGAAACTTGGACATTTTTCCTCTCAAGGCTTTTCCTTCTCTCTTTCCTCTCTCTTCCCCAGTGAATCACTCAGTAAAAGAATACATTACCTGCAAACACAGCAGGAGTCCTGGCCTTAGTATAAGAGAGCAGATTATAATGAGTATCATACTAAAGGAGAAGGAATAGAGAGCATCAGCAGCCAAAAAAGATACGCAATTTGTGGGATATGATGTAACTCAAATGAGATGTCAACGATAGGGTGGAAATAAAACAAAGTCAGTCACTGTGAATTAATTATTCTCTTATAAAAACAAATCAGTGGAGCAATGTAGCACACAGTTGTATCGAGCCGTGAGGTTCGGCTGTCACACAGGAAAGCGGTCATTTCATACTGCCCGAGGGCATCCGCGCTTGTCTGGTAGGGTACCCAATGTCTCAGTGCGGGGCAGGGAGGCTCTTCAGAGTTGAGGCAAAATTGCAATTTCCATTATAATCCCTTTATATTGAAGAGCTTATAAACCCAGCCAGAAAATTTTGCTTTAGGCTGAAACTGAGCTGACAAGGTTTCAGCACAAGAGCAAGTGTATCCAGTGGGGAATACCCTTCATTGTGCTGAGAACAAGGTTTGATTTAATGAATGAGAGAAGGTAAGGCTGTAATTATTCTTTTAAAGGGAAGGAGAACAAGAGAAATGTTAAAATGTACACAACACCAATTCGTGTGACTTTTTGGAAGTGCAGATATACGTTACATCAGTAATATACACCTGCAAGGCAACAGAGCTGTTGCTCTGCCTCATGGCCAAGTTTGGTTTCATGCACTGATTGGCACTTTGAAGTGTCTGATAAAAAGTCCTTACTGTGTTCAGGCCTGAACTTCTATCTCCACCTGCAAAGCTGGACTCACTCAACCTTTCTGTTGCACCCTCAACTGCATAAAATTCACAGCAGCAATAATTCCGCCTTTCTTAGATGGTGAAAGGTGGAGGCAAAGAATTCCAACATGAGTGTCCACAGAGCAAAATTTGTCATCATGTCTTGCTGTCACTTTTATTCTTTGGCTATCTGTAGCAAAACTGTCTATAAATGGTGTTGGAGACTGAATCCCCTAAAGCCCTTGGAGATTTGTAATGATGCTCCGGTATTTTTTACAGATAATTTGGAAACAAATCTATATTCTTAATAATGACCTTTACTCAATGCTGACAATGCTTCCCATCCTAACAGTTGACCATTAAAAAGCAGCCATTAACTAGAGAAGAGTTGAAATAAGGACAAGAGCAGATATTCAGTTGGGTGGGAGGAATGGGTGTGAAATTTCTATCTGCATCTCTTCTAAGCTACCACAATTTTCCTTCTTTGCAAAGATTTAGCCTGAAGAGGTGGATTCGGAGAGTCATGCTGTCAGTCCCCTTGCTGAGTGTTTGGCTTGTGCTGTTAGTGAACACTTGGGGCTTCTGAGGGCTTCCAAAAGGTTGCGATTCTAAAATGAACTACTGCAGGCACAGATGTAATATTTTACAGTAAAAAGAACCTCTAGTGAAGTCCCTTTTCTTGGTGTTTCTATCTTCTGGGCTTACATTGTAAGTGAATGGGATAGTTGATGGCCAAAGATGGCCTCTTTGGCCACTTCTCTGTCAGAGAAGCTCAGAGGAGCACAGTTATCAGTGATTACAAATTGCTGTTGGAGCTGTAACTCTCTTACAGAACAAGGAGCTGAGCAAGTTGCTGCAGTGAAAATGAGGCATTGAACTTGCAGCTCTGACTACCCCTAAGAGCATCTCCTCACCAGCTACCCAGTAAATGAGCAATATCCCAGTTAAGAATTGAACTTTCTTATATGCAGGAAATGCTGTAGCAGCTAAAACCAGGTAATTACTGCGAAATAACTGAGTGTCCACAGGTCTATGCTGAGGGTAACCCTGCAGTAACCCCTACCCACACCCTTTGAAGATTGCAGCCTTTGACGCCCTGCACAGATACCATGGACTTGAGAAACAGTGAGCTCTCAGAGACTGCAGTCAGCACACCATCTTATTCTCTCACCAAAAGCTTCTTTTGAAATGTTAAGCAGAGGCAGATCCTTACATCAAGTTGTGCTTCGCTGTTTTATAACAATCATGGGTTTCATTACATTCACAAGGGTGAGACCGTGTGACTCACACCTTCCTTGGATGGCTCATCAAACAGAAGTTCAAACTCTGGAGGTGAAAACTGGTTTCACTAATCCCCTGTCCTGCTTGGACTTGACAGAAGAGCTTTCTATAACTCGTTAACTTGCAGGCGTAAGGGAATCCTCTTTTGCTTGTGCATAGCCTGAGAGTTAATGCATATAGCTACGATTTTACAACCTGCTGTTTGCTTTACTGAATGGTGTCATACTAACTTATATCTAAACTCAGTAGAACATTCATTTACCTACAATTTATGTTTTTACACACATTTTTGGAGTCCTATGGGAAATGTACTTCAATATTTGCCAATTAGTAATCTAAAACCATTTTGGAACTTTTTCAAAGGATCACCAGAAAAAAAAAGCTGGTTTTGCCAATGTACATATTTCATTCTATGATTTGGAAACGCCTACTGTATGGACTTGGTTCCTCTGTGTATCCTTCCACAACTTTTCTCTCAAGGGATCCCTAAAGGCTGCCTAGCTCTGTCACACTGGGATTTATCCCTGTGGAGTGTTATGGCTCAGGGAGTCTGATGCTAGCAGTCCTCAAAAGCGCACCTGCAATGATAACACCCTTGCACAAAATGCATGGGGCAATGGGGCTGTTTGAAGATATTCACATCCCCATGGGTGACATTTGGGCCAGGCTACACATTAGGTTAACACTAAACCCATGGGGAATAAATGTCAGACATCTCCAGGGGTGTGTCCTAATCGAAAATACAGTTTGTAAATGGAGCATCAGTTACTCTGCCTTAGGTGAGTACAGAGGGTAAATATTTTTGTGAATGATGATTGACCTGAAGTACTGTCAAAGATTCCCTTCAGGTAGATGTGCAAAATCCCCTTATTCCCCTCTGAATACAGATATTTCAAGGTTATAAATGGGAAGAAAATCTCCAGAGAGCAAGATATTTCAAATAAAATTGAATCTATAAATGTGTCTCTTTAAAGGCACAGTCCAAGCTCTCAATTTTATCTTCCTGACAAAGCAAACCAACTCAATTTTGAACTTGCTTTCATTGATTTTACATCAGGGAATTCCACCAATTTCTGGGAAATCATTGATATAAGTGAGATCAAAATCCATCCTTTTCTTTCTTTTCCTTTAAAAACCTTTTTCATCTATTGATTATGGTTGTGTGATGTGGCTTATTGACTCTGAGCTAATAATGACTAAGTCCTTTGGGACAAACCAAACTAGCTTAATGGGCCACAGCACCAGAATTGATCCCTATAATGACCTAGAAATTAATTAAATTAATAATTCTAATGTAGCTGTGTGCAAGGAAGCCTCTAGTATTGTTGCCCACCTGACTACAGTATTTAAGCCTATGCAAGTTCCAGCTGTTGAAAAACATGAAGGGATCATCTACCACTTACATCTGTAAGTGGGGTCAACACACAGTGACACTCAATGTAACCCTAATGGCATCAGGTCTCTGTGCAACGAGGTTAGGATTAAGCCAGCCGTAAGCAATAGCAGTTTCTTGCCCTCGTTTGTTCTTTTTTGCTTTTCTGGGGTCAGATGGTTCACATTTATGAAAGGGCATATTTCTTCTTAATAGCTTAGAGACAGTAATCATTTCTTGCAGCGTTTACAAGTCTTGGTGTTTTTAAAATATATTTACAGCGTTTGACTTCCTCAGTGAGCAGATCCAGATGTAGGATGAAAACAGTGAGTGCAGTTGTAGCTTGTTCTTCCCAATTCGAAGGGAGAAGGCTGCAAATTAATTGTGTACGATGACGTAAGCCCCTGCCAAGTGGCATGCAGGAGCTTGCAGGGCAAACGAGAGTCCAAAATCAGATCTGAAATGTGCTAGTGGCAGATGCAGCTCTCTCTTGGTGGGGGAGTGAAGGTGTCTTGAGGCCATATGACTGCTACCACGTGAAGTGAGAGTGTGTGGCAGCTGGTGGCCCTAATGGGGGACTAAACCCCCTCCTTAATGCCTTTGGATAAATACACACGCATACACTGTCTTCTTTTTTTGTGAGCCTAAAAGGTCTGATTTCTTCTCTGCTTTGATTTCTATTCATTTAACTTCCCCAGCTGACCAGATTATTCCTGATTCACATAGGCTACTGTAAGCTTCAGTCTGGACCCTGTGGTTTTGTAAGAATTTTTCTTACAGACTCCTTCTGTAATTCCACATAAGGCTCTTTGTTCCTCCAGTAAAACCACCGTAAAACAGTAAATTTCCTCCATGTACAAGAGTGTCTTGGAGAATGAGATACGGTCCTTGAAGAAGATTCAGGTCAGGAGGCTTAGAAGTGAGCATACATGTGAGAAACTTTGAGGCTAAGGGAGTAAAATGCCTTCACAGAAGATGCAGGATGCACAGTCATGGACAAATCTCCCTTCCCTCTTCAGCTAGCACGTTAATGTGAAGCATGGTCCATTTCATATCAATAACTACCTCCTCTTCCTTAGTCACGTGAATACCCTTGCTATCAGGGAGAGATTTTCCTCTGGCACATGCAGTAATACTTCTCAAGTTACCAAAGTAATCCAGTTCATGGGGCCCTGCACCTCTCTTCAGGGTGAACCAAATTTGGGGAGGGGACCTTTGGGACATTGTCATTAAAGTGTTGATCTGATTTGAACTATCACACTAATTCAGACTCACCATCTGTTTTCTCTGTTCTGTATGCTGCAGATCTACTGAACTCAGCATCTTTCAGGAACCTCTGGGGACTGTGTTTCATTACCAGGTGGTGAAATCCCAGAAAATAAGAAACTTGAAATTAAAAGGGGAAACCAGAATGGCATGTGGTGTGGTCACTCTGCAGGGGAAGAGCAAAGTCTGGCAATTGTTTCTGTTTGGAAATTGAATCTGTTTCAGATGTAAAATTGAAGCAATCACATGCTTGAAGTTTTATAAAAAGTCATCAGTCTCATTCACTTTCTGTCCACTCTGGTGTCTGTAGCCTTCCTTTGGGATTAGCAGGGAAGGGGTTAAGTGCTTCTCTTTAGCAGAAGAGAGTCAACAGCTGCATGCCCTAAGTACGTGGAGGTGTCAGGGCAGGGACAGCTGTCCTGAATTAAGGAATTCCCTTACTGTAAAATGACTCTGTTCCAGCAAGCTTTCTTGACTGAAACTGGGATTTGGGGAAGTTGGACCTGGTGAGGATGTGGGGTAGGGAGAAAATTGTGCTTGCTTCCTTCCTTCCTCTCCTTTTTTCCTTTATAAGGAATGACTGGTGTTGGGTAAAGCAGCAGAGTCTTTTTTTTTAGCCTAGTTGCCTTGTTTTTTGGAGCACCTATTTGGATGCTGATTCTAGGAAGCTCCGTTTGTTTCCCGTGTCTCTGTCTTTTCCACAAAAGAAAAGAATCAAACAGGGAGAAGTCATTTCAGGAGATTAAACCAGAGAAGGGAATGGGAGGAAAAGAAACAAATGTTGATGAAACAGCCCAATAGATCTGAGATCTTTGCGCAAAAATATCTCCAGACTTAGATTTCTGCTTTTTAATAAGCGGCCCTTGCTGATGTTTAGATGTTTAAGCAAAGTGGTAGTTTCTACAGAGGTGGACTCAGTCCTGCTAGCAAGACCTCACTGTGACCCTTCTGTGCTTTATCTGTTTCTAGGGAAGGAGGCTGGTATCTACCTGGCGGCTTATTTCTAAAAGCAGATTTTTGAAAGTATTCTGGTGTCATGGAGCTTTATACTGTATGGATAAATCCTCAGAATTGCTGGGAGAAGGGCGTTATTTTAACTCCTCTGGCCAGATATGGTCTCTGCCTTGGAAACACTCTGCAGGGTATGAATGAAGAGTGAGTAATCTTGGGGGTTTTTTTTGTCTTTTGGAAAGAGCAATTGACTGTATAGGGCTCATTAATTATCAATGCAGACATGTAAGAGGGGAAATAGAGAGATTCTTTGTCTCTGTTCCTAACAGTTCCACAGAAGAAAACAGATGCTTTATGTGCCTGTTTAATCCCACCCTGGGGTGGATGCCCAAGGAATGGGCTGAGCCTTGTGTCTGGCTGTCTGCTGTGCTGTAGGCACAGGCCACATGTGGATTAGCATTGGTAAAGAAACAGAAGAATAATTAGGCTTTGGATGGCCTTTTAAATCCTAGACCACTGTTGCCTACCACTGCCTTAAACACAGGTCTAATGCTAAAAGGGAAAGATACTTTAGGGGGTGAAGAACGTTGACATGAGCAGCCTATCGTACAGTAAGCACTGGGGTGCTGCCTGGGATCCTGCTAGCGTACGTGGAGTGGTAGAACTGGTCTTCTCTGTCCTGTTAGGTTGTGTAACGTGCTCGGACAAAGAATAATACACTCAGCCAACCGCAGTTCATGAAGGTCACTGAGGGCTGCTCATTAGGAGGCAAAGATGAAAATGCTGCTACATCCCTTAATTCAAGGGCAGTAGATGAGACTGGAATTGATTGTTCAATAATGCTGAAAATAATAAAATTGAGACCTCTTAGTGTCTCCCTAGGCAAGACAGGACACACAAACCCGTGCAGAGCTTTAGCTGTGCTTACAGTGAAAAAACTCTTCAGTTTACTGAAACCCTTCTTCAGTAGGTCCTGCTGTTCCCTGAGTGCTGCTCTGTTCCTAGATGTCTGTCTTGATGCAGCCACCTCTCATGTTCAAGGGGTGTAAATAATTTTAGAGGGGAGGACTGCTCAGAAAGGTCAGGCAGGGCAAGCACTCAGGGTGGGTATCTCTGAAGGAATTAAAAGTTTTGCATGTTTCTGTCTTCAAATATATCTTAACTCACCTGTGATTAACAAAGACCTCTTTTAATTTTCTTGCTCATAAACATGACTGGCTTTTAGAAATAAAAGAAGAAATACTGTTTTTGCTCCTAAATCTTAAACTGCAATTATCAAAGGTAATTCAAAGACTAGTTTGCCCAGTTCTCATTTGGGGCTAATGAGCATTGGCCAATTAAACCCCTTCTGCTTTGAAAATTCCCATCAAGATTCTTAAACACAAGGGAAAAAACTGTTTCTGCTGTCTTTTAACCCTAATTAAAAAAATTTAGAAAGCATTCAGTTTAATTTGGCACTAATTCATTTTAAGCCAATTTTATGTAAGCCATTTTCAACTTTAAAAATCTCCTTTTTAGAAAAAAGAAGTGATCCATCATAGCTGTTGTATTGTCATATTCCAAGACCAATTTACGTTCAATCTTTCTGTGCCTGGCAAAGGCCTGTGTGGTACTGTCTATGCATTGTGGCCATAAATTAACGCATGAAAAGCTTGATTTATTCTCGTTGCAGTTTACTGATGATGTTACTTTTCTCCAGAGTGTGAGTACATAAAATCATAGCAGTATTATATCCTAAGAGGTGGACTTGGATGTAAAAGAAAAATGACCCAAGATTTAAACCAAAGCCAAGAGATCGGAGCTTGTGACTTGTGGAAACCTGGCTTTGATTAAAATACTATTCGTACGGAGTTAGCAGCACACGCTGCCTTCTCTGCCAAGTGGTTTTCTTTGTTGCCAGCTTTGCTATGCTGTTTACTGTATTGGTGTCGCTGAACTGTGCTTAATTATCTGGAACTCATACGTATATTCAAACTTTGATTGTACAGTGATGTTACACAGAAAGCCGGCTGGCCGGCTGGAGTGGTTTACTCCTGATTTATACCCATTTTCAGATGATGTTAGCTAGATTCAGAACGCTTATCTGGTAAATGGAAACACTACGTGTCCAAGCTCTTGAGTTTCTGAATGACTACTTCAAATGAATGCGAATGAGGTAGTTGTAAGAGTGGCTCTTGGGTCCTACAAGCAGAGGTCAGTAGGACACCTCTCATCAGTCATATCTACCTATAGCCAAATAATATTTCAGAGAATGCTCAAGCATGTAATTAACAGGTCCCAAGGAGGAGGAACATATTGCTTGACTTGATATAACAATAAGATAGCTTTTAGGTCTGTTAAAATGGTGGAAACTCTTCCTGTCCTGTTAAAATGGCTAGGCTGTCCCAGGCGATCCAATTTGGTCAGAGACAGCTGTTGATAGGACAGTCTGTGATATGAAACTCTAATGTGTTTTTTTGGGATTAGCTGAACTGATTTACCTGGGAAAAGATCAGAAGGGTCTCCTGGGTCACTGGGTTTAGTCCTGTATAATTATACTTGGCTTTCTCCAACACACTTCTTTCAAGCTGTGATCAGCCAGAAATCATCCAGAGGGAAGACTGTTTTTTTTTTTTTTGTTTTGGTTTGTTTCTTGGGAGAGCAGGAAGGAGGAGAGACATCACTGTAGGATATAGTTTGTGTTTTCAAGTGAAAGAAGTAAAGACATCCATACAAAAAGAGCAAATGGCTGCCCCCTCTATATTACACTTATTACTGCTGATTCTAGAGCAGAGCCAGTGGCCAGGGGTGCTCCTGGGCTTGGGACCCCCACATCCCAGGCCGTAGCAGGGGTGATGTGCTGGGCTGCTTCTACTGCACAACCATCTGAGATGCGTCACAAATTACAGCCATCAAGAGAGTTAAACAAAATACAGAAAATATTTCCCTTATTTTTCTCTTTCTTTCCCCTCCTCCTCCCATGTGCCTTTATTTTTATCTTGAGCTAAGTAGAAATGTTTGTTTGTTTTTTTCCTTTGGCTGAGCTTATGTTGTTATTTGATTTTTATATGATCCTCAGGTACCTAATGAAATTGCCACATGCTCAAGGGAAAACAAGTTTCATAACAGAATGACAGTAAAATGTTGCTAAAAATCCTCCAGGATAGAGGAAGGATTAGAAGAAGAAAATGCAGAATAATATAGACATTAGCTTAAAGACAACAAAGGGTTCCTAGTCCACTGACATACCAGAATCCAACAGCAGTATTCATAATTGCTAATAACAGAAGGTTAGTCTGTTATAACAGCCCCATTCAAACTAAAACACATGTAAAGCTTATGTGCTAGTGAGTGTATTTTGATGATAGGTCTGTTTTAAACCTAATCTGCTGAAATACAGACAGGATAGGAACAATGCTTTCTCTAGGGATCAACAACTTTGTCCCTGAACAGACTGCCTTATATAAACACCCGTAATTGAGTTAAAATTCTTGCAGACAGCTTGGATTAAAAAGAAACAAATATCAAGCAAATAAACAAAAGTCATGAGCAACAGGGGCTGGTAAAGCCATTGTAGGGAAAAAATACTCTTTGAAGCATACGCTAGTGTATAGTAAACCAGGAAAATTTAATATTAAACACCACAGATCACAACAATGAACATATGTTCCACCTTCTGAGGAAGTATCTAGAAATCCTCCTTTTAACAGTGGACATCTTGTTCAGTGTGTTTTTAAATCTTACTTTAAAAAAAAAACAAACCCTCAACTGTTAACTTAGGTATTCATCACCACTTTGGCCTTCACTTTCCTGAACGCTGTACGCAAAAAAAAATATGCTTCTTGCTGGGGCTTGCAATGCTGAAAGCATTGGCACTAATTTATTCAATGGGGAATAAAGGTGATTTATCCAGAAGACTTAGTTGTAGTTCCGTGGGTATTTTTAGACTCCGAAAAGACAGAAATGAAATCACTCAAGTTCTGTTCCAATGTGTCTTATCTCATCAAAAGGGACAAAAGTCTTGTCACTTGGAGTTGATACAATGGCCTGGGAAAATCCTAGACTCTGCCTTACCTGGTGGCATTGGGAGGAATTTTGCCCCTATCAGGGACACTGTGCTCAGCATTGCAGAAGGAATCTTTTCTGTCCTATGTTGCCTTTAGTAGACTGTGTGGCATTGACTTTTTTTTTTCCTTTCTTTTTTCCTGTTTGCATTGTCACAATGAAATAGATGATGGGAAGCTTTGGAGATGTTGATGTTCCCAGTGAGTGTAGAACCACTGAATGCTCCTTCAAATTCCTGCTCTTTCTGCTTCTGCCCCATGCCAGACTTTTTTTTTTTTTTTTAACCATATTAAAGATTCTGGTTAGGGTTGTGTGTGAGACATCCTTGAGACTCGTCAGGACTGACTTCAGCCTTCTATTTTTAGGGTAGGCTTTGAGATCATAGGTACCTTACTTGGGTAGCCTCTGCTGTGTACAGGTCAACTTTAATGTGGGCGTTTCAAGAGGTATTCCCTGCCTTTAGATGTGAGGACATGGAGGAAACCTGTAGGAAGCTTTCTGAGTTGGCGGAAGAACACGGAGAAAGATAACTATGGCTCCAAAATCAGCATATGGCCAGGGATGTTGGGCTGAGGAACTTGCTAAGGGCAGACTCAGGGCTTTCTGAGCCAAGAAGCTGTTTGTTTTTCCTGCTGTGTTCAAAGTAACCAAACTCTGTGTGTTTGCAAATAAATGAGATTGTAGTAAACATACACCTGACAGGTACTTGGTTTCAGTAACAGAAAAGAAAAATAAAATCTTACGAGGCCTGACTAATTACAGCAACTCAGATAATACACTTGAAGAATGTTTAATAACTGTTCAAGCAACTTCCTATTTTAAAGTGGTTTCTCTTTCAAAACTTCCATTCAGTGGATTTTCACAAATTTTCCTACTTGGACCCATTGCAGTGGGCACAGCCATGCAGAGGGATGGCTACCCGTGAACTAACAGCCTTTCAAGAGAGACTTTGCCAACTTCTAGTTCTTGACCTTATCTCCAGCCCCTATTAGTGACCTTTGGACAAGCCTCTACTGCAACTCAAACCAGGATTTAAATAATGTATGAGAGCTCTCTGAAATAAGACTGAAAAGAAAATTCAGCTAACCTTGAATTCAAAAAGCATTCTCTAGGGGCTTGGTATTTAGCTCAGTTTTCAGTTTCAGCACTGCTTACTTGTGTTGGAAAAGTTATTTTTGGTTGCTTTCTGTGCTTCATTATAATTCTGGAAATGACTAATTTGATGTGACATTTACTAATGTAGTATGATCAGACATAATTTGATCTTATTAACTTAGATCGTACCATATTAGCAAACATCGGATTCTATTTAAGAAATTTACACATGCTGCAAATGTGGATACACCTTGAAATCATACTGTATTAGTATAATTTGTCAGCTTAATGTTGTATTTGGTAAAGAATGTCAGAATATATACTGCAGTTTATAGCTACCTACTTATAAACCTGCAAAGATTCAGGCTGGCTATGCTGTTGTCATACAGTTTTATCACTTAAGAACCAGACTTCGTCAATGGTACAAGGCCATTGTAGTTCAAATACTTGATGTCTTCCTGCTCTTTGGAAATACTTTCACTGCCTTGTGTATTGGTGTTTGAAATCCAAGTTAACTGAGGGGAGTAAAGAGCTGATTCCCCCAACCCATCCATGTGTGATGGTGACCAGTGTGGCCTGAGAAGTTTGCATGAACTAGAAAGCAACAGATGAAGTGGTGCAGCTACATCGCCTGTAAACCATCACATTAACCTGTGTGATGCTGCTGCTTGTTTTCCTGCTAGGCACCAGTCAATTTCTGAAAAGACTAAGTATTTGTTGATGTTATTTATGAAGGAATGGAAAGGCCAGTTGCCTTTTATAACTTTATGTAGTTGAGATAACTCTCATGTTCCCTTCTTCCATTCTGCTCTAGAGCTGTGATTTTTCTTTGCCAACTCGGACTGTTACTAGAAGCTTATCTCCTGTGGTCCTGTGAAAGACTCTGTCTCCTTGCCTTTTCTGTTTTCTTTTCTTTTGGTGAGAGGGAAAAGAGTTTTTTTCCTAGTCTTGAGGAGTAACAGCAGAGCATTAGTCCATTCCCATCTGAGCAGCTGGCCATTACTGCTAAGGAGATTTTGGAAAGATCATGCAGTGGGCTGAAGGGACAAAGTGAGCATCCCTACAAAAGCTGGGCGGTGGTTTTGAATCAGCAGTTTTATTAGACTTTGCTTCTGTTCTCTGGGAATCTGTGCCCCTTGCCATTTTGGATTAATCTCTTCTCATGGCACCAAAAATTCTTCATGAGGGAGTTAGGACAAAAGTAGGATTTGAGTAATTCTAGATCCTCCAGGTCAGATGTGTTCCTTGTAACCTGACTTGGGCAGAACTAGGGTGATGAAGTGTGTGGTAACATTTGAAGGCAAAAACTCAATTTTGCGAAGAATAGGTCAGTGAAGTGTGTGCCTTTATGTAGTTATAGTCTCCACTGGGGCCTCTGTAACATGGCGCATCTGCTCTCCGAGACAGTTGAGGACTAACTTTTTTTGCTTTGATTCAGGATTTTCATTCCAGGTGCCCTCCAAGCTCTCAATTTTAAAAGGTGAAAGAGGATGTGAGCAATGTCTAAACAACCCTGGAGCTCCTGCTTTCCAAATGGTTTTCCCCTGGTCTAGATGCATTATGATGTCATTATGACAGAAAAGAGGGCTTATCGGTAGAGAGAGGAAGACCGTGAACACTTGAGTTTCACTATCCAACAGCCACAGTGAGTGCTGGGATTGAGTGTATGGCAGTACAGGAGGGATTGGGGTATGGGCTTAGCACCGAAGCGGTTGGTAGTCCAGGATGTCTAATGGAAGGTGAAAACTGTTTCCCAGTTGCAGTGGAAGGAATTAAAAGAAATAGTTAAAAACTCACTGTAAAAGCTCTGGTGCTGACTGCCATGTCATCTGCTGCGCTGAAAGGAGCCGGGACGTGCTTTGCACACACTGAACACCAAATTGCTGGGCTGAGTCTTGCTGAATTCAAAGGGAATTGCTTGTACACACCTGGCTGTGTGAGCGTGGCAGGACGAGGACTGAAGCTTAAGCCTTCAACTTCAGACTGCAGGGCATGAGTGATGCGTGTTTTGACTTGGTTGTGTCTGTCAGAATACACAAGAGCTGTAGAAAAAAAGCTTTCATTTTTCCATATTTCAAAATCTTTTTTATTTAGATGTCAGGTTGCCCCTTTGATGTAACTTTTACAAAAACCCTGAATAAGATTATTAGAAAACCCTCACTAAAGTAATAAAATTTTACAGAATAAAAAACTGAGCAGAGCACCTACATCAAAAAGCATTGTTTGAGCTTTATTGATGATGATTTTGAAATACTATATTCAGTTCTAACCAGACAATGATTTTGATCCAAAAGTGATACTGTTCCATCTTTCCCAATGGATTATTTTCTTTTGTGTTATTTTTCATGCTCTATTTGGAAAATAACAATCAAAAGCAATTCCAGGCTCTAAATTCCTTTTGTTTCCACCAGATTGTTCCAAATGCTGAACAAATGCAGCCAGTTGTCAGCCTTAGTTTCTATTACTCTGATGCTTTACATGTCTGAAGACAGCACTACCTCCTGCTCTGTTTTTCAGATATTTTAGAAATGTGATGCTGGAACTTTGTTTCAGTAGATGGAAATGTGAGGGGGTTTTGTCAGGTGATTCCTGTATTTCCAGGTATGCCCCCAAAAAATAAAAAGTCTTGAATCTAAATGGCCTTCACCATATTGTTCAGTGATGCAGACGTGTTAAGGAGCTGTTGATATAGAATATCTTTCTCATTTTATCACATAATCACGCATGGAATATCTCAGGCATTTTTGCCTGTAGTGAATGCCACAGATGAAACAGGCAAAAACTTGCCTCTGCCTAACACAGAGGGTTGCCCCGGCCCGTGTGCAGGACCTTGCACTTGGCCTGGTTGAACTTCATGAGGCTTGCATGGGCCCACCTCTCCAGCCTGTCAAGGTCCCTGTGGATGGCATCCCTCCCCTCCAGCGTGTTGACCACACCATACAGCTTGGTGTCCTCACTGAACTTGCTGAGGGTGCACTCCATCCCACTGTCCGTGTTGCCGACAAAGAAGTTAAACAGGGCCGGTCCCAGTACTGACTCCTGAGGAACGCCACTCGTTATTTTCATTATAAATTTATAATTTCATTAAGGGCATGTTTATTTGCGTTCACTTGGATTCAGTATTTCTCAGAGTATTGGATGAGTGAAGGCTGCTGACAGTGAAGGGAGCATTCTTTAACTGGTTCTGTTAGTAGCTCTCCATATTTTATAAGATTGTTTCCATGAGATCTGTAAGACTCTACGAGAAACTTTGTTCAGGAAAATACACTATTAAGATACTATTTGATCCAAACATTTAAAAGTTGGTTTTTTGGAAGGAGTTGAGTAGTATCAGATCTAGTCAAGATAGGTAATAAATCTACGCTGTTAACGGAATATAAAATAAACCAAATCATGAATGTAAATGCTGTCTTTTTTTTTTTCTTAAAATAATACAAGTGCCCTGTTAATTTCCTCATAGGATTAATAGTTCATTTGTCAGTAGTTCAATGGAGAGAGCTTATTCACACAGGATTTTGTTTTATTCTGGTATTCCATCAACCTTTATAGCTGTGACCTGCTGTTAAATACAAAACAGGTGTTGGAATGGAGTCAGGTTTTTAGATTACACAGACATGTGGGCTATTAATTGGACTTTGTGTAGCCAAAGTTCTATAGATTCATATTTAAATGGTGCTAGTGGCCATTTAAATACCATTTTAAATTAAATCCAACCCATAACCGGTACATGACAATGAGCAAGCAGGGTTGAGATTTAGTAATGAATTGTAAGTATTGAATGGGCAGCCATGTGGAACAGTTCTGAATTATAAAAATCCCCATTTTGGACTGTGATTCTTTGTCTTGTGCTGCACATGGAAGTGTCTTCAACTAAAATTCACTCTCTCAAAAATAAATATAAGATGATGGGCCAGAATATTTCTTTTAAAACCAGTGTTTGCTTTTGAATAATGACATGATGTTAACTGCTTCACATGGTAACATCTTAATTATGATCTCTGCAGAAAGGTACAAGCAGTGTAATAAAAACCTCGTGACAAAATCTTCTTGGGTAGTTTGGATGGATCTTCACCCTTCAGGTTAAGAAATGAGATTCATTTCTACTTTATGCTATGGAGCATAAGCAGAGCCCTCTTCCCTACAACTACACTTTTAAATCTAAGCTGTGTAACATATTACTGGTGGTAGCAGCGATGATGAGGATGCTGGAAGGATTTGTGTAGCGTTATACCTGGCAGACCCTATTCCTGCCTGGCTGCACCTGGACCTGTGCTCGGGGGCATCTTCTGGTAAGGTGGGAGCAGTGCCCTGTACCCACACACTGCCACTTGTGTGGAGTAGTGCTCCATCAACCACTCCCAATCTCTTGGCTTGAGAGTTTCAAGCTCAGTTGCATTACTTGCTTTAAAAATACCAAATGTGGACCTGTGTCAGTGACGGGGAGAGCACCATTTCCCTTGCGGGGCACAGGAAGTGAAACACTGGGAGAGAGGAGCTGCTGATGTGTAGATATTAAACTACTCTGATGCCACAAGATAGTAAGTACAAAGGCAAAACAGATTGAATCTGCCATTCCTGTCACCTGCCCTTTCTGGAGTTACAGGACTCTGTTTCTACGCCCCTTCTCCAATTCCTCGCCTCCTTTCTGCTCCTTCTCAAAAGTCGCTATTGGCAAGGAAAGTAGGGTAGGAACTCTGATTCCTTTTGATGCAATTAAAATAATTCCACCTCTATAGAAAAGTCAAAGGGACTTTATGGACTTAGTTCTGCTTTTGAAGCTGCGTTTGCTCAGTTGTTAAATTCTGTACTGCTCCTGCCAAGCAAGGCACTGGAAGGCTCCATCGGCTTTGTAGTGCTGCAATCTTCAAACAGTTCTTCATTGCTCTTAATACTTTGAAAATGGACTGCTGTAACTTGCTATTTGCTGGGCTGAAAAAAAATCAGATTCTTTATTTGAAAACTGCAGTTCCCTTACAGTAAAGGTACTGCTTTGCCCCAGAATTCAATACTGGTGTTACAAGAAAGGCAGTGGGTTGAAATTGTTTTGAATGATCTAAAGTTTCTGCAGTAAACTGTGATCAAAATATTTTCATTTTTTTTTAATTTGATGTAAATCTTTCAATCTAGCTGCAGGACAAAAATCTGATAGAAGTGGAATTAGATTTTTAGTTGAAGTTGCACACTTTAATATCCATTTTAGAGATGCATCCTGTTTATGCAGTGACTTGCTAATGGAAATCCTACGTGTTCGATACCAAATTTTACGTCAAGTTTTAACTGTTTTCTTTTGATGCACATTTAGCTACCTCTGTCTGTTAACAGAGCTTGCTTAGTATGATGTGAAGGCCAACAACACACCATGCTATCCAGCTTTTATCAGAAGAGGATTTACACAGGCTGTTTGGTAACCTGTACCCAAGGACAACTCATACTTTTACTGCCTGATTTTAGGCAGCTTTTTTTTTTTAATTAATTGTGCTAAGTCTATGCTAGGATGCTACAGACCCTTCCAAAATGAGGTTGTTCTCCAGTAGGAAAACACCCAGCTCTTTCCAAAGCTTAAGAAGCTTTGATCTACTGGACAGAACTTGTATCAAAATTGTGCCAGGCTCATCTTGCCCCCAGATCTTCCCACTAGGTTATGAACCTACCTGATGTGTGAGCACAGCTGTTTTAGATGGAAGTGTTGATTTATATGTTCATGGATCAATGTATGCAGCTTTTATTATGGGTTACAAAGGGTGCTGCTGGACAGCTGAAGGGATGGTGACTTGTGCAGGCTGTACTGGCTGCTGCAGTTTGGGTCAGGTGAAGTCTAGGAAGGAAAGAGTCTGCCTCCTCATGGGGACCAACTAGGTGTTCTTTGGAGGAAACTTCTGGAGGCAAATGGAGAGCTTTCTGCACAAGGGTATATGGAAGCTCAAGAAGGGAGCTGGCAACTTGTGATGTAGAGCTGATGCCAAACTAGTCAAGATGATGAAAGAGGAGGCTTTTGCAGGGGCCTACAGGGATCTTTGTAGGGAACTGTTGGGGTTATGCGTGGAAGGTTTGGTGGAAAAAAACACAGTCAACTTTAATAGACTCAATTTTAAAGCTTCTTATTTTAGTCTTTCTTCTGTCTGAGCTGAATTTTTCTTTTGGTGGCTGTAGTGATCTGGTGCTTTTGGTACCACATTTGGGAAAAGAAGGGTCAGGTTAGCTTCAAGGCTGTAGCCAACCGAGAAACTTGCTGAGAAGTTGGGTATCACCTTTGTATCTATAGGGAGCATACAGGAGATTCTGTCATAAGGGCATGGGCACAGCACTGCAAGAATGATGTGCATCCCCCTGGGGAGGATCCATGAGAGAACAATGAGTATGTTGAGGCATCCAGAAAACATGACCGCCAAGGAAAGACGGAAATAGCGGTTCTTTTGCCTAGAGAAAAGTTGGAGAGAGATCTCTAGGTGTAGAAAAGATGTGTGTAATGTTGAGTCCTCTATTCACCGGTCACTATGCTGAAGCTAGCAGAATTACTGGCATAAATAAGAGCATTCCTCTGCAGAACTTTTCACATGCAAATGTCTAATTCCTGTCTTTATCACAGGAGCTTTAAAATACAGTGAACCAGTCAACATATTCTCCTTTTAGAAAAGTACATGATGATAAATGCTATCACTTGAAATTATTTTTTTAAAAAAAACACTACAGCTGGAAAGAATGAAATTTGATTCCACCTAATCTCAGATGTTTAGTATTATGGAAGTGAGGCTTTTTATGGGTGCAGGCTTTTTTTATTTTTATGGTGTACTTTCATTAAAATATATCTCATGTAAATATTGGAAACCTATTTTTCAGATATATGTTTTATTACATGCAGATATTACAAAATAGGGTAGTTTTGGAGTTACTGGAGCAAAGTCAAATGTGCCATTACCTATGTCACACTATACCGCTGGAGAGAAGCGTGTTTAGGATTTTTGGCCACTTTGATTTCAGTGAATTCTTGTCAGCTAGAGCATCCTTGTTTGTTAGCAGCTGAATAAAGAAATAAGGGTTCTGGGAGCCTATTCTAGCAGAGACAAGGTAAAGATCATTGTGGTGGTTTCCATGGATCAATCCATTAGTCTCTATTCTTCTTGTTTCCAGGACATGAATGCTACAATCCATTTTAATGAGAATTGTGTTTGAAGTACCAACTATCTAACATGAATTTCTGGCATGGTAAGAGTTCATCTGTGTCTTGTGGGCAGCATGATCTCTTCAGTTTTAGAAGTAACTACATTCAAAAACTGTGGCCTATCTTAATTTAAATTCAAGGCTGAGAGGCAGGTCCTGATCAAAATTAAATTGCTTTTCTGAATGAATGGCAGTTGTAATCATTATTTAGTCCTGAAATTGGCTGAATCATTCAGAGAAATTAAGGTTTAAAGAGGCTTCTGTAGAATCACTTCAGGAAACTGAACATTTTCCCTTAAAAAAAAAAAGAAAAAAAAAAGGTGAACACATTAATGGCAAGATAATTAAATAAATATAAAAATACCTTTCTGATTTGAAATTAGATTCGCTTGTTTTGATCTAGAAAGCTAGTTTGCCCTACACCCTCTTCTAAATGAACACTGCCTTGAGCTATTTTTCTGCTCACATAGACCATCACAATAATAGCTAAGCAATTCAAATGTTTTTCATTTTATCTTAATGACCTATTTTGAAAATTAGCTTCTTTCTCGGTGAGAAACTGAGTCACAGAGAAATAAAATGTCTTGGTCACAACTGTTAGATCTGTGTAAGAACTGGGAATGGAGTGCAAATCTCCTGAAGCCTACTGTGTGAGGCTTAATATGTGAAAAATAAAACATTATTCAAGGCCAAGTGGGTGGCTAAAAAAAATTGGATCCTAATCTCTGTCCTGACTCTTTCTGCTCTGCTCCTAATCCTAATTTCCATTCTCTGCTCCTAATCCAAGAGCCAGCATGAACATGAGAAGGTCTGGCATTATTGTTGAGGCGGAGTACTGTAAATAATTAAAAACTTCACTTCTACATTGCTCATGTGCAGTTGTTGCTTGGGAACAACTAAAAATGATAGTGAGGGTGACGATTAGTTTCTGGCGTGAATCGTGATGAGGCTTGACTGGATTCTAGATGCCTGCAAAGGTTTGCAACTGTAGTCCTTGTAGTCCATTCTCTCCATGAGGTTATTTTCTAGTATATCTGAACTCCTGCCCACATATTGGTGATATCGTCCTTGGGAAACAGAATTCTGCCCTGCTCTGTCATAGCTGCAGTGAGAAAATTAAGGGACTGTTCTCCCCCCGCTATTTCTGTTTTATTGTTGTCACATTGGTTCAGAAAAATCAGGTTTTTTAACAGACAATCCTATGGGATATGTCTATGCTTAGATGAAACATCCTTTTGAAGGCATTGGTTAAGGACTGAAGAGAGATGTATGCATTTATGTCTGTCTGCAACACTATTTTAAAGTATGCACTTTCTCAGGATAAACAACACAGGTTGAGGTCCTTTACAGTGGTTGAGAGCAAGGATGGAGCTGTTGCTGGTGTGTAATATTTAGTGTTGATTCACTTGGCACAATGAGCCTGTCTGCCTGCCCAGGGACGGGGTAGCACAGCCTCCGGGCATGGCCCATGAGATCTCCTTTTTCTTGAAGGAAGCAGTGCTTGTGCATCTCAGACCATGGAAAACATTATTGGGAGAGCTTTAGTGCAAGAGGAAGGGCCCTTAGGGGGGTCCAAAGCAACTATGGGAGCCCTTAAAACGTGCATGGGTTTGGTAACTAATCCAAACACACGGGCTGATGGAAGCTTGTGGAAGGAAAATGAGAAACGCCTTGCAGATGGTGTGCTGCAGCCAAGCTGGTTCCCTGAAACTCAGCTGCTGCAGAATGACAGCTCTAAAGGTCATGCCAAAGACATGTGAAACTGCATGGAAATAACCCAAGCTGTAATCTCTGACAGGTTGTGTAGAAAGCTCCAGTTGTATAAGAAACCTGCAGTAATATGATACATTCCAAAAGGCAGAAAACCCTTGCTGGTACGAGCAAAGCTTCTGAAATAATTTCTTCCTCTCTGCTTTTCTTTTCCTTTCTACTCTAGTTTCAATGGCCATTAGATGGTGTGGTACCCAGGGGCTTCAAACCACTGCAGGGATCCCTGCGACGGAGGGCAGACATTCCCACAGCAATTCTGGAGGGCTTAGCAGAGCTTGTTTGCTCTGAAGCATTTCTTCGAGGCTTTTCTCCCTTTCCCTGTGGCAGTCCTCTGCCTGGTGCTCTTGCAGACACAGCCTGCTCTTAGCATGTTTACTGATTTCCAGCTTTTCCACCAGCAGCAGAAATTCAATCAGAATTTCATACTAGTTCAGCAACCCACAGAAAAAGTAAAGGCCAATAATATTGGAATATGATAATAGCCCTGTGCACGGGCTTGCAGAATTTGCTGCAGCAGCTTGCACGCTGTTACCTAAAATCTCTTAACTTTTACGCATAGCCTAACCAAGCAGAGTTAAGCTATGCATAACCATACCTCCATCCTCAGAGCTTTTCAAAGGCTAGATCAGACAAACATCGGCTAGGAACAGATTTGATGTTGATTTGGAGTTGATGCATATTGGGTAACTTCTCAAGCACTACTTTTCTAGGATTTCATGTTTTTTCAGAGGGGAACAAAGGAAGGAGTTTCCCCTATCACTTGTTGTGGTGTTGTCAGTAGGTTTCTCTCATGTAACTCCACGTATGAGTGTGGCTGTTTCCAAGCACCATGCAAAGGAGAGGAGCCCTTTCCTCAACTCCTGGATGTGACCCAAGAGACTTGCCCATGAGGCTCCACTCCTTTCCCAGCACTGAGGTTGATTTCTATAAAGCATCCTGGAGAAGTAGTGGTCCTGCACAGCCCCTCATCCCTTTCCGGGAGCCTGCTCTGTGCCCGTTTGTGGGGGGCTGCTGTAAGGGTGATAGAGAGAGACAGCAGTCACATCGTCTCTGTGAGAACAGAAGGAAGATCAGAATCTGTGGCTTGTATCAACTGGGAGAGGGTGCTTTGGCAGGAAAATCAACAGGAGGCCAATGCTGCCATAGCTGTGGCAGCCCTGATGGGCTGAGTGCCCAGGGTGTAGGGGATACAGGACCTGCAGGTGTCTCCAGAGCCCCCATCTTGCCCTGACAGGGAAAGGTAGAGGGAGCAGGAGAGTGCCATCAGTAGTACTGCCAGCCTATCAAACATAAGCTCCCAATTTTTCTCCCATGCCGTAACTGAAAGTGCAAATACAGTCAAGCAGTCTCCTGACTGCTAAAATCAGCCTTTCAGCAAAGGAGTGTGGCGTCTTGCTGCCTGCAGATTGTTGCTTCTTTGCGTCTGGTGGCACTTCCAGAATCTCCCTGAGCTGACTGGGAAAACCAGTTGTGTTTGTCCAAAACTACTCCCCTCCTCTGCAGCACAGAGCCTCATGCTGCCAAAGAGGAGGCCAGGCAGTTACTCTGCTTCATTCCTTGGGTCTTCTGGGAGAGAGCGTTTGTGAGCTAGGGTGATGATGGCATGCAGCAAATATAAAATTGACTTGATGAGGAACGTGTAGTTGCCATCATGCTGAAAATAGCAGCAGGTCCAGCTTCTTCTGGGTGTGTGTTGCTGGGTCGAGTCAGTGGTATTTCCAAGACCATAGTGTGGCTGCATGAGACTACGCGGAGGGCAGTGAAAGTTGACCCTGGTAGTTTTTGTACTTTGAGTTTTTGTTCTGTCCATCCTAGGTAAAGCCAGGATGTTCAACTGAGTTGGGGAAGAGACCAATTTAAGTATTGGCACAAAGACTCCTCTGTGCTTGCCCTGATGCCCTGAGTCGTCTTGATGTTAATGTTGTTGTGTTCAGCTGTGGATCTCTGAGCTTAAGGCTATGTCAATGCAGCACAGTTTATCCAAAGAGGAAAAATGTATTATTGTTAACCTATTATTGATCTTGTTAATTACAGTAATTGATCTAGTATTAACTTTGCACTGGAGCTGTAGCTTGTGAGTTTGTGGCTAGAGATAATGCTGACTCAAAGATGCAACCATGTGAAACACTAACTGGATGGAGTTTTTATTTCTTAATAGATCACCAAAGATTTGAACGGTGGTGACAAGTAGCTGATTCACCTAGCTGTGCTCATGGAATTGCTGAAAAACTAAAGCTATTTTATAAAATAAAGGGATCTTACGTTCCCTTAATGAATATTTTAGCGATCTGTGTGTAATTATTTCAGCTTTCTAAATTGTAAATTAAACTTCATCCTTTCTAGTCATACAGGAGCTTCTTGGTATTTTAGAGTGAATTAACTCCCTTGAAAATCCCCCGCTTATTCCTGTGCAATGTATTCTCCTGTTTTCTGTAATGAGTTAACGTACTTTGAATGAAGTTGAGTTGCTCGCTGTATGACTACACAGTAAAAGCCGCTTCCAGTTCCCATATCAGCTGGCTGGTACGGCCCCACATCCACTTTCACAGCATTATTGCTGCTTCACGCTCAGGTCTGCGCAGGAATATGTGCATGGGTCTTGCCTCGTTGGGACTGTTGAGAACAAAGACAGATAAACTTGACAGTTGGTCTTCAAAGCTGGGCCAGCTTGGGGAATATCTGCATGTACAATCGCCTTTAAAATCCTTGCTGAGGTTATTTAGCATTTACCACTGCCCAGCCACAGACCAGGCTCCCACCATGCTCACTGCCTTCCAGACCCAGAGGGAAGTTCCGCTTTATAGATTCTACATGAATCAAGTCTAAGGAAATCTTTCCTATTGACGGTTTGGGGGGCAGAAGGGACTTATTCAAAGGTCACTCTCTAGAGCGAATCCAGACTCCTAGGTAGGTGATGTATGTACTGCATCCTTGATGTTCTTGTTATTGGAAAATGATGAGAAACTGAGGTAAATGACACAGACCCTGGCATCCTACCTGCAAGGTGTGTAGGGTGCTTGGAATATATAAGCATTTCTGCTAATGATAAGCCATCATTCTAAATGCTGCAAACAGCTGCAGGTGCTTTATTATTCAAGACAAATCATTGCCTGCATTTGTTTCCATCAGAAACTGACTTAGAGAGCACATCTCTGAGGATGGGAAATGAAATAAGTGACTCTTTTGACAAGAATTACATATTACTGTAGCTTTGGCATTATCAAGATTGGGTTTATCAGGGTAACAAAATTATGTGTTTTTAATATCAGGCTGAGATATATTTAGTTTTGAGGGAGTATTTTTGAGACACATGAAGAAAGGGTGAAGAAAATCTGGAAAACTTTCCAGCAGCACTTTATGGATGAAAAAGATGCCTAGCTTTTGAAACTAGAAAAACAAACAACGGATGCATGTTTTGCCAGTGGATGCTTAAACAAGCACTTGGTCTGACTCATCTGCTGGCGTTTCTAAAGCACAGTTCCAGGTTCACAAAGTGCAGGAGGTTTGTGTTCAGCTCAGCCCTCAGTCGTGTGCTGAAGTGTTTTGCTCAGTCCCGCCCGCAGTCTGATTTCCAGCTCCCATCTTTACCAGGTACCGAGTGCCTTGAATACCCCAGCAAATAGCGATTAATGACACTCAGCTACTTCAAACGCTGGGATAAATTGCTCCATCTCCCAAAGGTGGCTATTAGAGCTAATCAGAAAATGCTGTACTTCCTGAAGAAAATGTCAACTTCTTGTTTTTGTAAACCAAAAGCAATCAGAGTAAGTTCTTTCTTCAAGAAAAGCTCCTTTAAAATAAAACTACATGCTTTTCATAAATGTACTCTCTGGCCAGACCCCCAGATTTCTGTCAAAAAGGTTTTGGCTGAGTTTAACGATTGTTGCTGATACTGCCAAATACTGTGATCCAATTGCAAGGAATTTTAATAGAGGCTCATTTTCAGAACTGCATCCCCTCAAACTGAGTTTGCGGTTAAGAATATTATTATGGCCCGTGAGATTTTGGGGAGAAGTATTGCAAAGCAGAATATCAGTGTTTAAAAATGATGACATAAAAACCTCTTGAGGCTTAAAATTTATGACCATCTATACCACAGGAGAGTTGAGTCAAAGGCAATATTTCAGTGCAAAGAAATCAAATATGATTATTTCACTGAACTTGAACCAGATTTAGATGTTTTTCAGATCTGGCATGAGTTTAATTCTTATTTTCTTAAAATTGTGAAGTTAAATGAGTTTAAAGATTTCCTGCCTATGAATTTGGCATACAGAAGTGAAGCACATAAGCAAGTGCTGCTGTTGGCACTAACTACATTTTTGGAAAGTGCTACAGCTTTCATTTTATATTAAAGATGTTAAAATATTTTTTTCTTTTTGTGTTAAGAAATCTCTTTGGCTCTTTCAGCTATTTGCCATGTTCTATTTCTATGACTTATTTTTACTGCTTCAGACTGGACGTCCAGGAGGTATAATTGTATTCTTATTTATTATCATTAATATTTTTAATTACTTCTGGGACAATATTTAATTGTTAATGAGTTTTGCCTCTTACTGATATTTCCAGAGCAAGTTAAGTTAAACTTGCAAAAGGTATAGTTGATAGTAATTTAACATCCTGGGAATGCTATTTTACAGCATTAAATAATATCACATTGCATGTTATTGCAGAAATAAAATTCCACACTTCAAATATTAATCTGAATAAGCCAAGTATTCATGCTGCTTTCTGGAAGCTGTATTTATAAGGGAGATGTGTATTTGACCATTTCATCAGACTATTTTCCAGGGACAAAATAAGCATCAAAACTTTCCTGTCAGCGAGTAAGCAAATCCAGAAGTCTCAGACTTCTCCTCTAGCTTGAACTACAAGAGGAGTACTAATGTAAATGGGAATAAAATTTCATCTACATTCTGTTGAACTATTTCATATCTGAGGTTGTTTGAACAATTCACTGGACAATATAAGCTTCAAAGACTGTTTTTTCAAAATAAATATCTCCACCGATGGCACTACCTTCACACACAGATCTACTTGGCAGGAAGGCAGTAGCTTTAGTCCAAGTTTTTAAATTAATATGCTAAAAATTCACTGAAGCCAGCAGCTCTGAAAAACAGTTGCCAGCAGAGAATGCCACCATAAAGTGCCTAAAGAAAGGAGAACATCAACGCGCGGGGCTCCAGCTGATGGCTCCTGGGCAGCCACGCATCCTATGTCTCCTCGGCATCTTGGAAAATGTTTCTGTGGAATTCATACGCTTTTGTGCAAGGCAATTATCAGTCATTTTGGGCACGGCTGGGCAAGGCAGCGTGGTCGTTTGCTGCCAGCGTTGAGCGCTAATCGCTTGTTGGCAGGCGTGAAGCCAGGCTGAGTTTTTGCGGAGGACAGTGCGGCAGTTCCCCGAAGGCAGCGCAGATGGATGCTGCTTTGTAGAACACGGCTGTTTGTGGGGGGTTTACGGTGCTTCCTATCACTCGCCTGCTCCAGGTGTCAGAGTGGAAGCTCTGCTGTGCGTGCTCTTTAGTGATGTTTTGGGAAAAAAGGAATTTCTCCAGGGGGGGAAAGGGAGGAGTTTGGTTTTTAACGCTTAGATTCCCCTGTCCAAAATCTATAGCTTTCCTATGGTACCATGAGGTAATCTCAATCAAATGAACACAAAGCCATCTCAACTTCTGTCCAGCTAGTTTGAACGGAGAACTGGCTGAACCATGCAATGAAAATGAATTCACTCTCTATGTAGTCTTGGTTTTCTGTCCCTATTATGTGTGAGTTGACCCCTATTTCAGCAAAGGGATTATTTATTCCTAGGTATTCATTGCATAGATCTTGTAAATAGTTTGACTGTTTGCTGCTTTTAGATGCGGATGTATTATTATGTTTAATCAGAGCATGCTTGGAAGCAGAAGTATTTTTTTTTTCATGAATAATGGCTTTATCCAAATATAATGAATATTATTCTTTTGAATTCAGTGGATTTTGGATTAGGTCCAAAAGGAATGGCATATAGAAAGCATCAGTGAGGATTTCTTTCAGTGTGTGCATTTCTTATTTTTTCTTCACCTCAAGATGTTGTCATATTTTGCACCTTCTTAGATACAGGAACCAGACACACCTGTGACTTTGCTACAGGCTTTCAAAAATAACTAGGAAGTTGAATGACTCAAAATTTTAGAATACAGAATTTAATATGATCGAACTGGAAAGGCCTCTACTTAATAGCAGTGCCTGTCTGGGGGCAATTTTGTCTGAGCCATCAGATGGGTAAATGCATAATATTGAGAAATATTTAGATGGGGTTTCTTCTTAAAATATGTAAATTGGTCTCTCATGCAAGATGAAAACAGTGACACTGGGAAACATCAGTCAGCCTCAAGAAGTAATGTGCACCTCATTTTCAGTTGCTTGTAATTTTGGCAAACTTCTGCCAGCTTGAGAGGAAGTTCTTCAGTTGTGTGTCTTGGACTAACGCTTCCTGTAGAAGTTAGCCAGAAAGCTTAGCGAGAAACAAGGTTTTTTCTTAAGGTCAAAATTGAATGCTCCTATGAAGCTCTAGTGTATCTTTTTGAAATTTGGCAGCTATTGTGTCCTCATTCCAATAATGTGGTGGTTGTCTCACAGAGAATTGGCGTGTCTTATTCAGATAAATAGTATAAATATTTGCAGGCTTAGGAGGGTAGGGCAGGGCTTTCTGGCCGTGCTCTGAGTGTGGTGGTGGAGCAAATGAGGTTCAGCAATACCATCCAGCCTAAAGTACTCCAACTGGATTAAGGTCTGGCTAAGTATGTTTTAGTTCAGGGTTGAACAGTATTTGTCTTTGTTTTTCTGTTTAAAGAAATACCTGACTTTGATTTTTTTTTTTTTTTTTTTTTTTTTTTTTAGGACAACGGTGTAGGGACTTAAAATGTGTCTTTGGCAAGCTCACATCAAACGTGTGTGTGTGGACAGCATTTTTGTCTCTAAGCTGTGTCTGACTCATGGTGTTGTGGCAGGGAGATTAGCGGTGCTATGATTGATGGGAAGAGCAAATGAGGGTGAAAGGAAAACAAGACCAGGAGCTGGGATACAGGGAAGTGGGTACGCCCAGGAGGATCTCTGAACTTGTTGCAAGTTCAAAGTTTCAGTCAACCAGCTGTTTGCTGCACTCACACGGCCTCCCTCTCTTTGCTAAACTGTAATGGAAGTGGAAAACATGGAAACATCAGTGCACATAGTTCTACTAAAGGAATAGAGTTAGGAAACATTGAAAAACCTACCTGGCCAGTGTTGTTCTCTGACATCTAGGTTTTGGCAGAGTGTTTTGGATGCTGGCTGAAAATGGTTATGGCAGAGGGTAGAGACTTTGCAGATGAGGCGGGTAGTGCTCTCCTGTGGGTAGCTCCTATATGAAGATGCTCTTCTTTCCACTGGAATTTAGATCATGTTCTTCACTGTTTGTTTGGTTTTTTATTATTATTATTTTTTTTTTCTGAAGTGTAAGCCACACACACAGCATCCCTGTTAGTAATTTTTAAATTAAAAATAGTCAGTTCAGCTTTACAGGAATTAAACTTCCTTAAAATACTACTGCCTGGCATGCAGGATATGAAACACTATTCTGTATAATGTAAATTGTTTAATTCCTATCGATCACTAAGAAACCAGCTTGGAAATTACTACCGCTTCCTAGATAGTAGTTTCCTATTTAGAGTAGACATGTTTGGAAGTAAGTAGGATCTTAGTGTTCATGAGGACAGCTTCATGGGCCATTTGAAATGGCAGCCTGTGTTTCAGACATACTGAATTGATATGCAGTAGGTATTGCCTGCAGAGGTGATAAATCTATCAGCTCCCACAACATGAGGTATGAGGAGAAATTGCTCCATATTCTGTGACGCCAGTCCTCCTATGCTCTGCGCTGGCTGAATTTTATTCTTTCAATTTCTCACACTCCTGGATCTTAACAATTTCTATAGGCAAATGGATTTATTCCCAGCATGTACATTACATGAAACTACTCTTGTTTTTTAACAACGAGTAGGCTGGTATTCTGAATTCAGCAAAGTAAAGCAGCTTTTTGATGCGAAGAATGTAGAGCTATCAAAAGAGTCCATGTGTGATAGAAAGGAGCCTTGAGCTCCCTTCCAAAGCAACAGATACTCCTTATTCCTTAGGAAATTGCTACAACTGGAGTAAGCCTCATCCCATCAAAATAAATTAAAGTTTTGCTATTGGCTTTGCCAGCAACTCCTTTCTTTTCTTTATTTTGCATCTAGGATACAGTAGACAGAACACTTTGGGGCATAATACTGAGTTTTGGGTGGGCTTTTTTCTTTTGCTAGATTTTGCATTTACTTATGCCATGGAGTAAAAATGTCATGGCAGAGCACTGTTTCAATCAACAGTTTTAATGATGTGTGATTATTCATAGCTTTCTGAAAATGTCATAAGTAGTTCCACTTCACATGATAATATATGCTTTCTAAACAAATAGCAATGAACTATCTTGATTCGTGGATTTTTACAGTAGTTACAGGCTCCTGAGTAAAGAAGAAAAACAGTATTTGAGATCTGGAGAGAAGTACAACTCCAAAGAGATTAATCATTAAATAAATGCAGATAGCTACTCTTCAAAGCTGTTGTCCGAGGATTTTATCTATAGTGATTAAACTACTCTGATCTGAAAAATGCCTGTTTTTCTTTTTTTTTTCTTTTTTTTTTTTTTTTATGAAAAGCAGTATAGATCTTAAGTGTAACAGATCTCCCTCCTTAAACGTTACAGCAGACTGACCGCTGGCAAAAATGCTGTGTTAGTGCATCCAAATTTAATTTGGGGTCTAAAGGGAAGATGTGGTTATCTCTGGCATTGGTATGAGTTTCTCAAGCTATATGCCAGTGATACCAAGGAGTACTGCTTACACCATGCTAAGATTTTTATGAAGCAAACTGTCAACTCTGAACCAAAGATTGCTCCTGTCATCTGCTATATATAATAAAGGAGGGTGACAGCAGTCAGACTGCTACAGAATGGTGAGCTGAGAGGGAGAAATACTGCTGAAGATCATCTGTGTGGCAGTGACACTTTAACCCTTTTTGTCTGAAAGACGGTCAGTCAGAGATGGAGACAAGTAGGTGGGAGGAGTGGCAGGACATGGGGCTGCGCGGTCACTTCTGAAGAGCTCCATAATTCCACCTCCTGGGAGCTGAGGATGATGAATTAAATGTCACCAACTGTGTGCAAGAGGCAATAGGGGTGCCAAAAAGAGCTGCTGAATGATCTAATCACTCCCAGAGGGCCAAGGGAGCCTCAGCATCCAACTACACCTCATGCTGGACCAAGCTGAGATCACCTATTACTAAATATTTAAGAGAGAAAATTTAGTCTCTTAGTTGGTTAAATATTTTGCTTGCACAGTTCAGGGAGCAGCAGGATTTCTAAACAGCCTAGTTTGGACCAGGCTTTTTTTCAGGTTGCTGTACTTACAGGGTCATCTCCCCGTGCTTCACTTCCACAATTACTTTTTCCTTGCAGGATTGAAACTTGCTCTGTTTAACAACAATGAAGCTGAAATGCTTTTTCATGTAACACAAATGATAATAAACACTAGAACCAGCCTCAACAACCTTTAGGGCAGTTGCGTTATATCACAGCTATATTGTTGATATTAAAATTTCAATTCTTACTACTGGAACAGCATCCCAGAACAACTGTGTGGAAAATACCTCTCCTTGTCTGTCTCATCAGAATAAATTGTAGTAAGAGAAGATGTTTCTATTCGATATAAAAAAAATAATCTGTTACAAGCCCAAGGCAGGGGTAAAAATACACCACCATATAACCTCGAACAGTATAGGTGAGAGTGCGTTGGCATTCGGAGAGCAGGATTCTGCATATGCCAGCTCATTACTCACTACCGTTATAAAGCATGGACAGTTGTTGCTGGAAAGCTATAGGGAGAAAAATGTCACTGCTATTCAGTATGTTTATAAATAGTATGGATACTTGCAGTTGATGCACCTCATTCCTGAGAGCTTAGCCTGTGAGTTTCAGCTTCATTAAATGCAATGATGTCTCTGATATTTTCAGTGCAGGTTCTGCTAAGGATTCTTGTGACAACTATTGTGGCGTGCGGGTTAGATGCCTAGATCATGGGAAAATAGGTATGTAAGACCTAGTTACATAAGCCTTTAGAAAGGTTACATTTCATTGCTTTTCACATTTCCTCCAGTTCTTACTGTGGAAACGTTGTACTATAGAAAAATCATTATGCAGATTAAGAAACATGAGCATGTTGCTACCATAGGAGGAAAAATATAAATAATTAAATTTTGTAATACCTCTTTCACATCCCTAATCTCATTAATATAAAGCAATTTTAGAGATGGAGAAGAGCTGATAATGGCATTGGACTCGTGAGATATTTCTGTTTTCCATCCATCAGGCAGGTAATTGTGGGAGTTATGACTTTGTTAGGCAGAAATGTACAGCTCTAAAGAACTGATAACTGAGCATCTCTGCTCAGCAGACAATGGAGCAGCATCCAGTAATTGAATACATCAATAAGCTTTCACATCTCGTATAACTTCAGTGCCCCGGACAGGATAGCATTAGACATAATCATATTTTGATCAGGAGAAAATAGAAGTTGGATGAAATAATATCAATTTTATTTACAGGGCAGAGCAGAAGCCATCCAGTCTGTGACAGAAAAATGATTTTTTTATCTGGCTTTGATCTGGCTCTGGGCTTTGATTTGGTGGCAAATGGGTCTATAACTCATTTACTCCAGCTGCAGGCTTTTTGAAAGCACAGAACATTAAGGAGAATCCTGCTTCGAGGAATAAATACACAATCAACATAATAAATGGTGACAAAACAGCCCCAGCTCATTCTTTACAGTTTTAAGTCACTACAGCCCACATGGAAAAATATAGATACTCAGCTCAAAAACTGCATATTGATTTGTGACCCTCCTGGGCCAAAGAGCATCTTTTGTGTAAGATCATAGAATCATAGAATGGTTTAGGTTGGAAAGGATATTAAAGACCATCTAGTTCCAATCCACCTGCCATGGGTAGGAACACCTTCCGCCAGACCAGATCACTCAAAGCCCCATCCAACCTGGCCTTGAATGCTTCCAGGGGTGGGGCATCCACAGCTTCTCTGGGCAGCCTGGTCCAGTGCCTCACTATCTTTGTAGTGAAAAATTTCTTCCTTATATCCAGTCTAAATCTACCCTCTTTCAGTTTAAAGCCATTACCCCTTGTCCTATCACTACATGCACTTATCAAAAGTCCCTCTCCAGTTTTCCTGTAGGTCCCCTTTAGGTACTGGAAGGCCATTATAAGGTCTCCCCAGAGCCTTCTCTTATCCAGCCTGAACAACCCCAACTCTCTCAGCCTGTCCTCATAGGAGAGGTGCTCCAGGCCTCTGGTCATCTTCATGGCCTCCTCTGGACTCACTCAAACAGGTCCATGTCCTTTTTATGTTGGGGGCTCCAGAGCTGGACACAGTACTGCAGGTGGGGTCTCACCAGGGCAGAGTAGAGGGGCAGAATCACCTCCCTTTGACCTGCTGGCCACGCTCCTCTTGATGCAGCCCAGGATGGGGTTGGCTTTTTGTGCTGCAAGCACATGTTGCCTGCTCATGTTGAGCTTCTCATCCACCAGCACACCCAAGTCCTTCTCCTCAGGGCTGCTGTCAATCCTTTTTCTGCCCAGCCTGTGTTTGTGTTTGGGATTGCCATGACCCACGTGCAGGACCTTGCACTCAGCCTTGTTGGGATGGCCAGTTGTTAAGAATAAGAGTTTAAGAAAACTGGTGGTGCTGGGGGTGGTTTTGTTTGAATTTTTATTTGCAACAACACCTTCAATTTGTGGAAAGAGGAAAGATTATTGTGGGAAAAACAAGAGGGAGGGCAGAAGGCAGCTTGTTTATACTTAAGTGAAGCAGGCCACTTTTCACAGCGAGGTCGGCAGCCTGTGTGCTGTGGTGGGGACTGTCAAAGGAGACAGGCAGTGCAGGGCGGCACGGGGAGGAAGCCTATAGCGCCTGTGTTCAATTGGGATTAGAGCTGACACGGAGCAAGATAAATGCTATCTGCTTGTATAAAGCCCAAGTGTTTTGCTTCCTTGTATGGGGAAGGGCAGCAAAAAAGCACAGTCTGAATCCTCCTTGCCAAAGTCCGGCACTTCTGGGGAGCTGCACTTGCTTCCTTCTGGCCTGAGATGCAACGGAGCATCAGCTGAAGAAAGCTTTGAACCCCCACAGTCCATGTAAAGCTGAGTCTGTGGCTGTGGGTCCTTGAGCTGCATATAGTATGGAAAACTGGGGTTTGAGCCCAGACCACCCTTTAGGCAGCCTCGTTAGCATGGCTCATTTTCCACTGGTCCTTTGCTCAGAGGTCCGTGTTATCTTCAAGACATTTATAGTCCACTTCTTGAAGAATTTATGATGAATTAATGATGAATTTAATGAAGGGCTATATTGTGCACTGCTGTGCGGATAAAATGAGTGTCGTTGTGGTGCTGGTTTGCGGGAGCTGACAGCCATGCAGGAGTAGCAAGGCCTGCCTTGCTGGAGAGTGAATGGCTGGTGTTCTATTGCTGAGAGCACCAAAGGCTCAAGTGGTGGTTTTCAGGCTGGGAGACACGTACTGAGCAAGGGCTGCTTCTGAGATTGTCTATGGATTTACATTTCCTATGCAAGCGTTCATAAATTGAGGGGTTTTTAAATTTGTGCATTTTTTTTCTGTGCTGAAACTAAGCAGTGGGATCTTGCAGGAGGCAGTAGCTGAAAGATGGAGTCAGGGAAACGCTAAGAAATAAGGCACGCTTTTAATTTGGGGTAGAATATCCCTAGTAACAAGCTTTCAGGTGAAACAACAGGCTTCTGTGGCTTCCAGTCAAGACAGAGCCAAGACGATTTTAACCTAGCACAGGTTGTGTCCTTAAGCCAGAGCATTTCATTAGGCTTACGACCAGGAATTCAATGTGAAATTTGATGGCCCATGTTACACAGGTCTGACCAGGGGATCCTCTTAAAACATTAGAGCATATTTAATGATGTAAACATAATGTCACGGTTATCTCTTCCTCTGTTTTAGAGCTGCAATAATTGGACTACATCCAATTTCTCTCTTTTTGCTCTCAGCTCAATTTTGTTCTAGTCTGAGATGTGGATCATTATCTTATGATACAGACTATTTGCTTGGCAGATTCTAGGAGGAAATAGTTCAGCTACCTGAGCTGTTTTGGATAGGTAGTGTAAGTTTCTATGAATTTTTTTCCACAGTTCCTGTTTTTTTTCAATATTGAAGTAGTTGGGAAGAGACAAATCGGGATTTAAATTGGGGAACAATAATGGAGATGCTTCAGCATCAAATCAAAGTCTTATTCAAGGGTTGAAATTTTTTAACATGGTTAGGCCTCTTGTTTCTATGAATTAGCAGCCTGGTGGGTGACAAACTTTGGAAGTGGATTTTGCTATCCCCACAGCCAGCTCGGCCGCTTCAGGGAAAAGGCTTGTCCAGTATAAAAGGCCAGAAAACTGAATGTAAGGCTCCTCTGAGTTGCTGGATGGGAGGAGAAGTTATTTTTGATTGAGGCTTCTTGTCTCTTTTTGGCTAGCGTGTGACTTCTGTTATGTAAGGGGTGGCAAATGAAGTTTTCAACCCCCTGTGTAAAAGAAAATGGCTTCAACCTGTTTTCCTGCATCCCCAAAGACAATTACCAAAACTAAGAACACACTCAATTTCAGTGAGCACCAGCAGAGTCTGGCAGACCATCTCAAATACCACTGTATGATCTGTAAAAACAGATTCAAACAGATAAAATGCATTGAGTCCATTGCGATAACTGTGTCTGAGCTGTAGTTCCTGCTGCTGATGGGTGTTGCAGTGTAAGAATAGTTGATTATATCACTGATCTGGCACATCCCTCCTTAAATTATAATGTATTAGCTGCCACGAACTCCTTAGGTCCCACCAACAGAGCTGGTATTACAAAACAATGAATCGGATTTTTGCAAGCACAGTGTGAGTGGGTGATAAAAACTTGACTTTTGAGAGTTTTATTAGCAGGGGTGTATTTTAACTGTACGCGCTCAAAAGCAGCGTGCTATCACACCAGGGCTTCTGGATTCGTTCATTATCGGCCTACAACTTTGCTTTTATCAATAAAAATTTTCTGCATACCATATGCTCACTTCTTACATTTGAAATACAAAGATGTGACAAAATGATTGTTCGAGGTTTTCTACCTGTCAGGATGTCCTTTCGTCTCATTAATCTGTGCTACAGATTAATTGGCTTCAGAATATCCTGGGGAAGGAAAAAATGTCAGCTATGTTATCATATGCCAGGCAAGGGATCGCTGCCTGGCAAAGGACAGCTCGCGGTGATTTATGAAGAGAATTGTGTTCCCACGGTCCCCCTTACGCTTCAGTATGCTGATGTGACACTGCTGAATTCTGAGTTCTCACAAAAAGGAAACTTTATTTTGGCCATAAGTCTTATGTCATACTTGAAGCAAAATGTTTGGCTTTATTTTATGGATTCTTAAAATAATCTGCCACAGCATGCATGAGATTGGAAAAGATCAGAGTGTTTTAGGTGCTGTAAACCAGCAGAGATGAACCAATCTGTGCGTGGTGATGAAAAGCTGGTCTTGGCTGCCAAAAGCAGAAGGAATAGGTCATCCCTAACCATCCCATCAGCATGGGGTTTCTCCTCATCACCACATTACCTTCTTGTAGGCAGGGAGGTTCTCCACACAATGGGAATTCACATGAGATGTTGGGTTAAGGTGTGAATTACATTTGAGGGAACGGGTCCTGAAGAATGCTGCCGCCTCACCTAACAGTCAGGGAGGAATTTTAATTTGGGTACAACAGTAAGTAACATTGCTGGAGTTTGAGGCTTGAGTAGGGAAAGAAGTCTATGAAAGTCTTGGACGTACTGCCTGCTTTTATTTGAGTCCTCAGCCAAGTCGATTAGCGACTGAGCCAGCCAAACACATGTACATTGACCCCAGAAGTGCTGCAGGGACTTAGTATTCATCTAGGTAGAGCACCTTAGAGCTTGTAAATAGTCAAAATTAAGTAACATCAACTTAAATAAGGCAAATAATACCTATGAATAAAATTCCCTTCAAATAAATTTCAGAGAGTTTTTCTTTCTTTTTTTTTTTTTTTTCACGTACACGTTTTTCTTAAATAATGGGAAAACTAAGATATGTGGTTTAAAAGTTAAATTCTAGCTCAAATAATTACAAAATTTCTGACTGTTTCTATAATTTAATGAGCATGCTTTCTGAACTGACAGTTTTTATGCTGAGTTTAAAATGGCTTGAAATTAAAATTTGAAATAGGGCATTAAGCCAGGATCTAAATTTCAACAACGTAATAGTAATACTGTACTGAAACTGGTTAAGAAATCAGACTTGTGGACATAATAGTTATAATAGCTACATTAATACTGTCTTCGTGCTAAATATTACCCTGATGTTTATTTTCTCACATCTCTGGTAACATGTTCTATCAAGGCACTAGCCTTTATTCTTGGTTTAGAAGATCCAATGCATAAATCAGCACAACTTCAAAAATTCATTTTTGTTGGAATGATCATAATATGATAGGTCAATGATCAGCTTTGCTTAGAGATTTATTCTGTTAGATTAGTTTCATGTTATTGATTTCTCTGTAGAGGGTATAAATTTTTTCCAACGAAGTGAATAAGCTTGAACAAACTGGGTATTTTTTTTAGTTTAATGGGGATTTTAATCTTATTTCTGTCTGCGCTAGATGATACAAGTGCATTTAAAGTATTTTTCAATTTAATCTATATTTTGTTTACAAGTGCTTCAGACTGGAGGATAATCTGTAATTAACTGAGTACTTTACTCATTTTCTACTTTGTCATTAAAGGGTTCATTTCAGTAAACTAAAGAATATAAAAATCCAGCTGTAATATTATTCCAGTATTACCCTTAGTACTCAATCCCACAACTGCTTTGTTTGAGTATTTTCCCTTTTGATTTCAACACTTAGTGAAGTCCTGCTTCTCTTTATCTTTACTGCAGAAAAAAAAAAAATCACAAAAATTCAGACTTTTTAGCAGAAATTAGACCAAAAAACTTTTCAGAAAGAATAGACCTTACTGCTTTTGAAATCTCCTACAATTTGAAATTTTGAAAGATATCTATATACATGTATCTATCTATTTATTTATTTATCCAAGTAACAGGCAATTGGGGGGCACCTGCCAACAGAGCTAAAGGGCAGGTGCTCTGTTCTCTGCAAGCAAAGGTCACTGGTCAGTTTGAGAAAATCAGGGTGAGATTTTCAGAGGAAATATTGCATAGGATTTTAGGAGCTACTGAAATTTTGGGGAGTCTTTAGAATAAGAAAAAATACAGTTCTGTGCTTACTCATAAAGTATTTGCTGGGGAACAAACCAACCCCAAACTTAAATAGGAGTGGGATTTATAATCTTCCTTATCGCTCTGTAACCAGTCAAGTAAATACCAGCTGCATAAATGCAGGAGTTATCATTGGGGAAGCGTTTGTTAGACACGCTTTGTAAATGAGGTTCATCTGTCTATAAGGCAAGTCAGTACCCTCCATGCTGCTAAAAGACACTACTAAATTTCTACATCCATTGTCTTGTGTCACTTCAGAGGGAAAAGTGCTTTTCAACTCCAGAGTGTGGATTTGCCTTTTGAGGCATGAACAGTGTAACATGCTTCTAGTTTAACTGCTCCTTACTCACACAACCGGGGCGTGCTCGCAGTTAAAAGTTAAAGTAAACACCTGTCTATTATTTTTAATTACATTTTTCCAGACCTGGAACAGAAAAATAAAATATCCAACTGTTTTGACCCTGATGTTAATTGTTTTCAATGAAAAAACAGTGCCACCTGTCAACTGTAGCAGAAAACATATGCTCAGTACAATAGCATGCAAACGAAGTGCTACACAGCTCATCTTCAAAAGCTAGCCCTATATGATTAATCTTTCTCTAATGAATGTATAGCAAATATTGCCATAGAATATAGTTTTAGTTTTCTGAAGAACATACTTGTTCTCTGATGTGAAAAATGCATTCTCCCTACATAAGCGGTCCAGAAATTATTTCTGTGCATATGAGTCAGGAAATGAAAAGTTGTCTTGTTTTTATGGTGAAAAGCTTGGGATTTACATCTTTGTCTTTCTTTACATAAATGGGAACAATTGTCAAGGATGTATGTGAAGCCAGGATTTAATTCTTCTCCAAAATCCCTCTAAAGTGGTTCTCTGTATGTACTTCTTTACCCAGAGGCTTGACATAAAACATCTTTATTACATGCTTGTGACTAGATATCATCTAGAATCATGTGTGCTAGGTAGATCGCCTGCCTCTGGAAGGAAAAAGCAGGGTTCAGTTCCCACTTGCACAGCGAGAGCATTTTGGCCAGAGATGCACACATCTGAAATTATTTTTCTCCTTCATTAGCAAGGATGAAACCTTATGGAAAAATCAGACTTTTCTTAAGTGTGTTAAATACAAGATCGTCACTTTAAGAAATGAAAATCTCACGACATAAAAACATTTTTTCTTGATCTTTATTGTCCCAATTTGTGAGGCTGAGTAGAGAAAGGGCAAACTAGGAAAGGCAGTGATGGAAGAAGTGGAATAGCAAAGTACGTTTAAAAAAAAACAAAAAAACCCACCAAGGAAAAAAAAAGCCTAGATTGTCAGGTCTTAAGGAAAGTATTAATTTATATGCTAGTACAGCACTGAGTGCATTGGGATTTAGGTATTGATTTAAGGCATCTTTTGATTCCAGGATGAATGATGGTCTGATGATAACACGAGATTTGAAGTTTCCTTCACTCCTGTTACCGTCATCAGTGTCTTTCTTTTGTAGTGGTGCTCTGAGAAAGTCTGTGTGTGTTTGCAGAAGCATCCAGCCCCTATAGATATAGTTGCGGCTTGGAAAAGGGACTTTTCTGCTCCAGAAAATGTGGGATTATGTGCACTTTGGCAGTGGTTAATGGAGGTGGGCTGTGAGGGTAGTCCCTGTCTCATGGTGAATCATGGCTGTCGTGATTGAAACCTGAATGGCTCTTGCAGTAGTGTAAGAAGAGAACGTGTGATCGTAATCAACTGAGCTGCTTTCCTGGAGATTATTTTTGAGCGACACTGAGTGAATTTTCAGTGGGTAGTAAACAACTGTTCCACTGCCTGTCAGACCATGGAAATAGTTGTTTTGATTAGAGAATAAAACCAAGAATTTTTCTGGCAAGTATACTTGAATTATCAACACCGATGCAAAACACATTCCCAAATTCATGTTGTTTGATTAGTTAAGAAGCTTGTGAGCAGTATTTGTTGATGGACATCAGCAGCACATGCAGGAATAGTACTGCGTTGGGGAAGACATCTCCTTTTGATATTGGTCAAGGTGCATCTTCATAGAATCATAGAATCATAGAATGGTTAGAGTTGGAAGGGACCTTCAAAGGTCATCTAGTCCAACCCCCCTGCAAGAAGCAGGGACCTCCCTGACTAGATCAGGTTGCCCAGGGCCCCGTCCAGCCTGGCCTTGAACGTTTCCAGGGATGGGGCATCC
>WHYT01015036.1:55211-93427 GCA_009806455.1 Tetrax tetrax | reverse complement strand
TGATGGCACAATCTGAAAGGATTTCACACCGCTGTGTTTTACAACTCAGTTAAAATGCCCACTAAGAAATTAATATAGCATATTGTCTGCATTTACCAACATTTTAATGGAAATTTCTATCTATAACGCAGTAGAAACCCTGTATGTTATCCTTCACTTAAGACATTCCCTGCAGGAAAGTTCTCTAGATGTTAATGTGCGTGAGCCAAGGGAAGGTGGATTAAGTTTCTGTAGACATCAGATAATTCCCTCTTTTTTTTTTTTCCCCCTTTGTTTTTTTTTCTGTTCCTCACAGATTTTCTAAGATAAAAATACTGAATTTGCAACACCCCCTGCTCATTGTTGTCCCAGCCCATCTAACTTTAGAAGCCTGAATGCACACAGTTGCATTCATGTATTTCTTTAATGAGTTTGTGAAGAGAAGCACTTACAGACTCATCAGTCAGTCTACGGCTTCATTTCAAAACCAGAAAAAAAACCAGTCCCAGGTAGATGCATATTGCCATGCATAACTGTATGGTGTGTTCGACTGTGACGTTATATGAAACCAGCTAACTCCCTCTTCTAGGGTTTAACCCCAGGAAATGCCACATTATGCTAAGACAACTTGTTTGCATTCTACTTATGGCATAGACTCAGAGGACACATGACTTTGATTGTCTTTGTTTGCCACCTGAGCTTTAGAAACCTATCTGTTCTTCATGTTGGAAACCTAAGAGAAGGAACTGTAATCTCTTAGTTCTGGATTAAACGTTTTCCATATCTTTAGGATGACATCCCATGTTAACGTTGCAGCTGTGAATTTTGTGAACTTACCCCTGAGGGACAACTTTGTCTATTCATGCAATTGTCCAAAATTACATTTAAATGTCCTCTTCCTGACATAGTCTTGTATGTGTTGGCAGACTCAGGAAATCTCCTGACATCTGCGGCTTGCAAAGCTTTCTGTTTTGGTAGTGTAGAAATTACAACATAGACCTTTACCCACTTAGTCCCAGGTATGAGCACCTGTAATATATTTAATAAAATACATATTGCAACAAAAAATGACCTGACACAACAGAAAATATTCTGCTGAAAGGTGCTGTCCCATTTTTCAAGTTCATCCTGTTGTGTACCCAAATGCCTTGGAAGTGATGCAAAAGGCTAAGAAATGAGATTACGTTTAGGAATGGATATGGAGAGAAGTCAACTCTCTGGGTGTGAATGCCACAGTTGCCACAAGCCAGGCAACAGCTTTCCTGAGAAGGAAAAGTCAAAGAGGGGAAACCACATAGAGGAAAAAAAGGAGAATGTGTTTATATTTCTCCTTAAAAGCAACATAATCTAGCAGTGGGGTTTTTTGTTTTTTTTTTTCCAGCTTGCAATTAAAAAAGACCCCAAAAACTAATAATCTTTTTCCTTTTTCCTAACTGTGAAAAGCTTTTATGATATTTTTTGTGTGTGTTTAAGTCCCTTTGCTCTGCAATATTCTTCATGTTGTACGTAGTGGTATTTTCTGGTGTCTGAATCGATATTTTTTCAGTGTTCAAGTGCTTTTGCTATGAAAAGAGTTTTAGTACTGTTATGAAGCAGTCAATAACCATGACTGACCTTTCAAAACTCGTAGACCTTTACTCCAGCTGGTTTGAAAAAGTGAGTCTATATAATCTACTTGTGTTTCTTGATAAGTGAGCTTTAAAAAGGGTGCATAAACAACGACAGAGACCGGCTCTTTTGACGGCGCCTCTTGTATCAAAAGGGCAGACTTTGTTTGAGAGTAACATAGTTGGCATAGAATCATGGAATGGTTTGGATTGGAAGGGATCTTAAAGTTCCAACCCCTCCACTATGGGCAGGGACACCTTCCACCAGCTCAAAGCCCCCTCCAACCTGGCCTTGAACACTTCTGGGGATGAGACATCCACAGCTTCTCTGGAAGCTGATGTTCATTAGCAAAGCTCTGCTCCTGTCGCTCTTTGACTCATGCTCCCTATGTCAAATTGTACTTTATTTTGAAAACTAAATTTGCTAAGTGATTTTGAAATAATTTCTGACGATTCCTGGAATATTCTACTTTGATTGTACCGAAGATTTCTTTAAAGCGTTTGAGGGGTTTAAGCATTTTCTTTTATCCAGGCAGTTGTTGGTGCCTCACAGCAGCTGTAGGGATGGGAATACGTGCCTGGGCTGACCTGCTACAGGGCACATGGTCCCAGTGGCAACCTCAGCCTCCCTTTCCCCAGAAGCAGAGTGGAGCTCAGGACTCTGGAAAGAAGGAAGGAAGGAAAGAAAGGTGTTGCTTCTGGAAGTGGCACAGATCTGCAGAGGGACAGACTTTTTTTTGCCCGTGTGCTTCTGGAGATCAAACAAGATACAGAAAAACAAATTCCTCCAAAAGGACAGCTTCTCCCAGGCCACTGGCTCTTAATTTGTATTTTTGCTCCAATTAGGCTTTACAGGACCACATTTTCTTTCTGCTGGGGAAATGGGCAGTGAATACAGAGGACTGCAACTGCCCAGTGCAAAAACTTTAGCAACACTTCTGATCATGCTACCAAATTCTCCCAACAGCTCTTGCATGAACTGTCTTCCTTCTGCACCAGCTTTTCTATTGCCCTTATCTACCTTGTTCCTGAAAAAGGGCTCTCCTCCTACCTGCAGCCTCGGCTTTGCCATTGGTTTACAGCCTCGTCAACTAGAAATTTTTTATTTATTAAATGGTTCACATGCAAATGTGTGCAAAGAGAAGGGCTAGGAGAGAGCTCTATCCATAGGCTGCTAGGGAAAATGAACGGTTATTAACAGCAGCGGGAAAAACTTGCCAGCCTCCCAAGCAAAGGGAGCAGAGTTATAACGAGGTCCATGCCCTGACAAAGCTTGGAAGGCTTTTCTTCATATTCTTCTACTTTACCCTCCATGCTTCTGTCTTGCTTTGAGATCTGCATAATTCTTTATCATGGACAACAGATATGTTTTCTGAGAAAAACATTTTACGATGGCTGCCTTTTCCAGAAACAGCACGTTTCTGCGAGGGGACTTGCATAAATAAGTGTATTTTTTTCCCTTGCCAGGGAAATGCTGATTTACTGATGCTGAAAGCATCATGCTTGAAAACAGCTTATTTCAGTAACATTTCACAGTGGCAGGTACACAAGTAAAAGGGAATCATCACATTAGATATTAGCAGTAGGTATTTTATTGCCTATGCCTCCTGTAAAAGCAGACCTGTGTTTTGCTCAGCCTAGAAGAGGTATCTCCTTGCAGAGAGCCTATTGATTAATGGTCTGCTAGCCTGCCATTTTGAAGCAGTGACTTCGCTGCAGCTATATTGGCTAGATTTGCTTTCAGGATATAATTAAAGAGAAAATAAAATATTACTGGAGACATTACTGAAGCAGTGGCATTTTCCACACTCTCCTTTCAAAGCTGTGATAATTAATTGATAGCTCATTATTAGATTATTATGAAAGATGGACTAGAGTATGAATTGCAACTAAACCTACAGCATAATCAACCAACACAATAGTTCAATGGTTCATAAACCAGCTGTTTAATTATCTCAACATGACAGATAATAAATATATGGTGTAGCTGTTTCCTATCAAAGGGGATCACACAAACAAGCTTTCTTGGAAGAGATGAAATTTTTTTTGGATACTCTTTATAGAAAAGTTATCTGTTCTGCTTGCTTTTGTGCAAGTTGCTGGGTATAATACTATGAGCTTAAATGGGAGATGTTTTCAAAGATTATTCAGAAATAAATTATTTGCATTGGGACTTAATACACTTATTTTTCTGCTACTGTTTCACGTCAAAACTTTATATCTGATTTACCTGTATAAACCTCAGAAAAAGCAGAATTATAAGAGGCATCTTTAAAGGGCTTCCTATGGTGACTGTTGCTAAGGAAACCTTCATACTGTAGCAGGTTTTGAAATGCCGGTAGCATCTGAAATACACAGTTGAATCTCAGACATTCAGACCAAAATTAACAGTGACAGGTAAGGTGGTATAAGTCATAGTGTGCCCCAGTTATGGAGAAATAACAGATAGGCATTGGATGCAAAAAAAAATCTCCATGATTTGAGAAACTAGATGCTTTATGCTCCTGAGATTTTTAGTTTCTGCATGGAGGAAAGCTGTCTGAGTTTACCAGATGATATATCAACCTAGACATGAGTGACTAGCTAGGAGTCATATAAACATCTGGGTACAAAGGGAGTTTAAGTGCAGATTAGTGCATGTTATTAATTAACGTTGTAGTAGAATTATGCAACAGAAGTGAGGAAGGTTCCCAAAGTGGGGCAATTTGCACAGATGCTACTAGTGACGTAATGTGTTTTGGCCAAGGGCTGGCCATTTGATACCTGAATTGGTGTTTGTTTCCTTCTCCTCCCATTTATCTGCTTATCTGAGATGCATGTATTGTACAGGAATGGGAGTTGGGCCGTATGTTATCCTCACTTTGCGCGCAGCTGAAAAATGAAGGGCCTCAGCTCCTAGTGATGGCTCCTCCTTTCCCTCCAGGCAACTCTTTGTCCCATGGGCTTTACATAGCCTTTTAAGACCTGTCTGATGGGCACAAACCAGCTTGCCTGGTCCAGGACTGTGGTGTCACTGGCGACCACCCAAATACGGAGCATCCTGGCTCAGCTCCTCCAAAGACAGAAAATTCTTGAAATGGAGAATTGCGATTGAAATCCTTTTTCTGCTGTCCTTCTGCATCTCTCCTCTGCAGTGCCTGAGCACAAGCAAGTTAAAACAGGTCCAGAAAGGCAGAAGGCTCTGGCAGCTGCCTGGAAAGAACAAGACCGTTTAATTGTGTAAAGCACTTATGCTTGTCTGAGAGCGTACCTGGACTTGCATTTACAAGAAATCTTTTTAAAACTAGCCTTAGTAGCTTAACAAGGAATAAAACATCTACCTGCAGATCCTCTCTGTGTGTAAACTCTAAGTAGAGCTAGGAAATAAAACTTGCGCTGATTGGAGAGGTAACAGTATCATCTGATTGAAAAGTGTCTGTCAGAGAGAATCTCATCTTAGAAAAGAGCTTCAGATGTACTTCTGAATGGGGCATAATCCATGAAACTGGGACAAGTTCTGTTTTCTGAGTGTCTGTACACCAGGTTTATTGATCATTAGGAAGTTTCACTATTACAGAGGTAGAAGTAACAGCTCTTCAACAAGGGATGGCAATTCAGGTTCTTGAGAAAATGCTTTTTGCCCATTGCTTCCCCCTGGAATATCTGAACTCTTCCCTTAGAGACAGCACGGTGTCAGTGTGCAAAATGCACCTCTAGAGCCTGTGTATGAGTCCTGAGCTGCTGAGCACGTGTTGCTGCTCACAAGGAAAAATGCTAATAAAAGCTCTTAGAACATCGTAATTAATTGTATGCATTTTTGATCTTTCCTGCTTCATTTTTTTCTTAAGGTCACTTCACATAAACAAGCACCAAAGTAAAATTCATGACAGATGAGAAGTGTGGCAAATTCTCAAACATATTTACTCTACGCGAATGTTAAAATGCATGCAATATGAAAATAATTTTCAGGGACTTGCTAAATAAATGATTATTGCTGCTTTGTAGGATGTAGCAACAAATATTGGGTTCTGTGCAGGGAAAGCATGTTTATCTGTTAGATGCATAACTAGTCATATGTGTAAGTAGCTGACTTTGTCCCCATGCAAATTGGGTACAAAATCAGAGTGTTTTCCATGCATATTGTGACTTCTCACTTTAAAAGCTTGGGATTTTGCCTTTTTGCAGAAGCATAGATCGTGTTTTCTTTCATACCAGGGTAATCAAACTAATATTTTTACTACTTCTAGGAACAGTACATTTATTTTTTTTTTCTGTTGCCAGCATTCCTCTGCAATGCTATTTCTCTCCTTGAGAAAAGCTAAAAATAAGTTGCAAGACTGATCTGCTGACTGTGAAAAAAATTGTTGCCGAGGCAACCTGATCTTTTTCATAACTTTGTTGCTTCAGCTGTCTGATGGTTCCAATAGGTAAAACTGTAAAATCTTCAACATTTCTATCCTACAGCAACTCCCCTCATTGTGAACAAGTTTTCATTTAGAATTATGAGGAAAATGAACCTGGGGAAAAAAATTGAAGTCTGAAATAATCTGAAAAGCAGATGTGGTGCCACTTTTCCTTTGGGGAAAAAAAATGGTCAACTTTTGGTTTGGGGGTGAAAAAAGCAAAATGTTGGTGGTTGTTTCTGAAACAAAATAGAAGTGGGGAGGTCAGAGTTTTCTTCTGTGCAAGGTGGAGCCCCGAAGCATTTGGAGCCACGAGGCTGGACTGTGGAAACTCTGCCTCCACCTCAGAGCAGCTGAGTGGGATGCACCAGAGATGCTGGTTTTGGTAGCAAACGGGTAGAGATTTCTCAGACTGCCTCTTATGGGAGAGTCCCTCCGTTTTCTCTAAAACTTCCTTGCAATAACACTTCTCAGAAACTCCAGGTAGTTCTCCTCCCACTCACAAAAACTTGGGCAGAAAGCAAGCTTAAGAAACATTGCAGATTAAACTGCGGTTTCCAAAACACTGTGGATTTATGCCAGGAGAATCAGCCCCAGGCTCACAGACATCACCATCGATTAGAAAATGCCCATTGACTTCATGAGAACTAGATGGGCCAAAATCTACCGGTTTCAGCTGGTGCACAGAGCTACACTTTTAGTAAAGGAAAGTACTGGCAGTTGAAGCATTAAGAATCCTGTCCCTCTTTTTTTCTCTGGAAGTAGATTAAAGAAACAAGATCAGTACAGCATGTAACATGTCCTGAGAACTTACCAGCTAGTTATCCACCTTATTAACAGCAAGAATGAAATAAAGCTCAATTTAATTCTGCATAGTTTATTCAAAGTGAATAAATGAGCAGGCAAAGATTGCTGTGTTTATACATATTTCATAGAGGCTTTTGATAAAAAGCAGAACTAACCATTTAAGTTTAATTGCATCCAAATAAAGAACTATTTCCCACGGCTACTGAATAATACAACATTGTTTTTGTTCTACTGTGTTCGAAAACAAAGGCATTTCATAGTAGCTTGGGAGGTAAGATGTAAAAGCCTTTATTTATATGTACTGGGGTGGGGGGCAGAAGAAAGGTAATTATGATATGCCATTTCAGTTAAGGCTTGCTAAACCCCAGAGATACTGGGAGATAAACGTGGCTTGAAATGAGAACATCGGATAAAGGGGCTTTAAAGAGTTAACATTCCTGCCTGTACAGTAACTGCATTAAGAGTTGTGCAACCAGAGGCAGTTATGATTTTTTGTATCAATAGCTTGTATTGTGAAGGATGAAATTCCCCAAAGAATCACTCCATACAGAGTAAGTACAAGACTCTACACTGTTAGGTCCTCCTGGGAGCTGCAATTGTTGCTAAGAAAGCATCAAGAAGTGAAACACTGAAAATAGGGTTACACACGTGCACTTTCTATAATACTGGGAAAACAAACAGGATGTTAGAAATTTGCACCAATTTTACAAACTTCAGCGTATCTCAGGACATTTTCTTTTCTTGCTTACTTATGCCATTTGATTCTCAAGGATCGGAATGTCGAAGCTGTTTTACGAGGGCTACTGGTAATAACATAATTTTTTAAGCAAAAGGGAGAGAAAGAATGTGGGAGAAAACTCTTGCCAATAAGCTTGCTTATGCAGACAGTCTTCTCTTTTGGCAAAAGAAAGTTTTCATATTTTAAGGTGAACTATTGAACCATGAAAGCCAAGTTTGTCAGCACGAGCAGCGTGTGTGTTTGTTTTGTGGTTGCACCCGTGTCCCGCTGTAGGAAATGTGGAGGGTGAGGCAGTTGTGGGGCTGAGATTTCCGTCTGACAGCAATTAGGCAGAGATACAGGAAGACTGAGGACTCTGACTTGTGCTCCCTCTTCCCTTTGCCTGCATGCTGGGTGTCACCGCTCTGGCTGCAGAGGTGGCAGAGGGAACAGTGTGTTCCCTGCCAGGCGCTTTTGTCCACTCCTTCCTGTTGAATTAAAACACTGCTGCTTTCACCTCGCGCTGGCAATGGAAGTGCCGAATCTGAAAAGCAGATGTGGTGCCACTTTTCCTGCTCCTGTAAAGAAAGCAGTTGTCTCTGGCACCGATTCCCCACCCATCCATCCACCACTGCTGCCTCCAGGAGGGCTGGGAGCCAGCCCCTTAGATGCAAGCGTTTGTGGTGGGTGTCACAGCCAAGCTCCTGCAGAAGGGCAAGCGAAGATATTGCTAAAGCTGCTTGGACCTGGGGTTGTCTGAGTTTGCCTGATGCAAAGCAGGTCTGACCCAGCAGCCATGTAGTCATGTTGTCTTGGTGCAGCTGTAGCGATGGAGCCTTGCCGGGATCAGCAGCCCAAGCCAAGGTACCAAGGGGCTTCCATGGCCCCTTCTGGTTTGGAGCTGGCTTGTGCTCTGCAGAACTTGTTGTCTAACCAACTTTACTTATGATTAGGGGTTGTTTGCAATCCTGTTCATCAGTATCTCACTATTTCTCTCCTTTTAGTTTCCTTTTTAAAATCACACTGGAGAATATAATTGTTAGCCCCCATTTTGCAAATGTTTTCTTTCTGATCGTTCACTTGAGTAAATCAAAGCCAATGAAATCATCGTTATTAACTATCCATTTGATTGTTCTGTTGGATGCCAACACAGTGGTGTATATTGGCCTGGGGATTGCAACTAAGAAGTGGAAAAAAAAAAAAAAACCAACTCAAAAGGCTTTTATTCCTTACAGAAAACATCTGTTGCTTTGGGCTGATCCATTGAGATGGAGGCAGGCTATGTCCACATACTCTGTTGCCTCAACAGGAGATAAATTATACTCTTACAGAAAGACTCTTAATTAAAAGGTGATGGAAAATTTTACTTGCAAAGTCCAAAGTGAGTCCTATAGCATAATAGGAAATTTAACAGATTGTCTATAACATTTAAATCTGTGTTTAAACAAAACACTAGCAGTAGAACCGTTTAATCAAAAGTATTTTTTTAACACCGTGTTCATTTGCGGAAATATTGATCAGCACATCAATTCTTACAAAAAGGCAAAAGAGAAATGTAGAGATAAACACTGTTAATGTTTCATCTGTTTTTTTTTCACAGAAGTATGCAAAACGTGAGGTTGGCAGTTAGCAGACTGTAGTGTGAATGCTGACATCGCTCACAGCCAGAGCAGCTAGCTCTACTGAAGCCAGTGCATTTAATTATAGGAGGTGATTTTGCTTCAATAACTTCTGTGGTGATACTCTTTTTCTTTGCCTGGCAGTGTGTTTAAAGACAATTAAGGCTAAGTATGCTGTTACTCTGATCCTGAATACGGAGGGAAAATACATTGAATCTGCCCTGGTTTACCAGAAAAGCAGTCCTTCACACATCTACCAGAAAGCTCACAGCACGCTACAGAGTACTTCTGTCCAGAAAGCATTGGTTAGTTTACAATAATGTGCAAAGATATAGGAGGATTCTGCTTGGGAGAGCTATCCCCAACGCACATAAATTGAATTCCATTTCAATCAGAATGGTTGGGTAAGTGTAGGGTTTGTTGCAATTCAATGAGAAATACAGATGCGCTCAGCAAAACAGTAAAACATCTGTGGCATCCACAAAGTAGAGACAGACTTGCAAATAACCAGAGTTCTCAACTAACTGCATACTGCCTTTAGTATTAAATAATTAAAATTGTCTTCCTTGACTTGCTTTGAGTCCAGCTATTGTTAGATCATTAAATTCAGCGCATCACCCTCCCCATGCTGAGCCAAACTCTTACAAACCCGCTGTGTGCTGATGGCTCCTGGCAAGGGTGAGCTTGGGCCATTTTGCCTTCAAAAGGCAGAAGGCGTTCGCAGACTAACCTGCATAATGATACGCAGCGAGGTCGGTCCCTTTGTGCCAGTATAACTGCATGAATTTCAGTGGTTGTCCAGCTTATGTTAGTTTGCAATTTTCTCTAGATCCAAGTCTTTGAAATTCTAGTTACTAAAACAATTTTGTAAAAAAACAGACACCTTTCTTGGACAGATGATAGAGTATGGTCTAACATAGAGTTGTCTAACAATTTAGAGATTGCCATAATCACAGCTCAATTAAAGAGGGGACTTTATTCTATTTTCAGTATTTTTCATTTACTTCTGGTGCACTCTGAGTTGGGGAATGTCTGAAGAGAAGAGTATGTTGGCACCAGCTTCAACCTCCAGCCATTCAATTAGCTACCCCTATTTTAGCAGGTGCAAATGGGTCAAAGTCTGAAGCCTCTGATTCAAACAGTTTTAAAACATAGCTTGGAAGCATTAATTTTTCCACCAGGTAGCAATGCATTCCCACCTTGGAGAGAGGAATTTTACTCATAGAAACTTGAAAGAATAATAAATAAGACCATTTAGAGAAATAGCTCTGACCAGCTCCAGGGAACATTTTATGTCCGCTGTGGTAGCTAATTCTTTGCAGTTTTTGGAATGACCCTAAAATGTAGACATTAGCATTAAAAAATTACAAAACCAAAGAGGAATCGCATACCTGTGAGACTACAGACATACTGTGGTTGTGTTGCTCCTCAGACTGTTTGTTACCTGTTGTCTTCCTGAGTCTTCTTTTGGAGGTGATGTATGAGATGTCTTCTAAGGACAGGGACAGAGCGATCAAAGAAGGAGCAGTGTTTTCCTTCCTTTGGACTCTCATTGGGTTTGTGGGCCACGATGCCATTTCCAGGCTCAGGACTGAGTGCGTACATTTGATATCTCATAGAAACTCTGATCCATTTGAAGATTTCCAAGTTGCACAGAAATGTAGAAGTTACTGTTTTGAGGAATGCATCAGAAAACTCATAGATTTCCATCTGTATGGAGTGAAGGATGCTTGTATTTGTGTAATTAACACCTGCCAGTCTTCACAGTGTCTTATGAGCATCAGAATGGGAATACAGGGACCCTAAACTGGTTACTCCAACAAATGGCTATATTGTTTAATTTGAACAGCAGACCTAAAAAGTATTTCAAAGCAATGAAATCTTTATATGTAGAATTGTTGGCAGTATTTTTTTTAACTTTTTCTGCTTGCATCTGCCTCATCCCCACAATCCTACAGCATTCCCATTTGCTGCTCTGGAACAGTTGTTTTTTTTTTTTTCTTCCAGATCTTCACCATTTCCCAGGCAAAAGTCTTTTTCTTTTCATGTGCTCCTTCAATCCAGCCAACACCAGTACTAACGGCTTTGAGAGTATCAGAGGTACAGTTTAGAGTGCTGGACCTGCAATATCTACCAGGAGTATTCTTCAGGTGCTATGGTCCATATCTTGACAAATCAGAGTTGGATTGACTCCATGTACTTGCATAGCAAACAGCTTATCCAGAAAAAATACTCTTTTTCTATAAATTACTGCAGGTACATTTGAGCATTGCGCCTGCTCTTCTGATTAACTGCTCCTGTCTCTCCATTTTGGATTACACAGTGTTTGTTTTAATTCTTTTGTCTCCTTTTTGACTAAAAATTGAAGCATTTTATGCTTTTTTTTTTTTTTATGCCAGCTGTAATCTTTGTCCTAGGGCTTCGTGGTTGACAGGAGCTGGCACTCGGATAGGCTGTCGAACCCTGCTGAACTGGAGATATCATAATATTCCAGCTGAAGCAGGAGGAATTTCAGTAACATAAGAAATGGCACTGCATGTAAGAAAGCACAGCCTGGTTAGAGCTACTGAATCCCTTTGGGACTCTTCAGAATGAACATGCTGCTCTTTACAGCTGCACTTGCTGAAGCAGCCCAAAAGGATGCAGAGGTACAAGTAACAGCTGACAGGAGGTGAGAGTGCTGGATGTGCTCTCCTTGCATTTATGAACACACCAAGAACATTCAGTTGTATTTTCTGTTAACAGTTAGCATGTTATTTGACTTCAGAGTAGGAATCCCATTAGATTTCCTTGGGAAAGGAATGTGTTTTCTCAGGCACCATAAAGTTTTTCCAGCGTGTGCTTAGTAAGGAGGCTCCGTCCAGCTCCCGACTGTTGTTTACGTGAACCCTTTTGAATGTATCAGTCATTCACATGCTCCTTTAGCCACTGGTCTTTGAAACGCTCCATGTAGCAACTGCACCAATACTCCATGATGCTAAGGGCTTCTTAGCATCATGGAATATTGCAGAGCATTTGGGCTTTTCATAGAACGCCTCAGTAGGACAAATGGAAGACGTTGATCTTCAGATGCCAGCGTATGTATGCTAGTGCCCTGGTTCAGATTCAGATTGTTCTGAACAAAAGTTTTCAATCTCATCGAAATACAGAGTACAGTGTACAGCCCAGCTCCTCCAGCAATGACCAGACTTCCTACTGGGAAGGTTTTGTTTGTACGGGAAATTTTAAGAATTTGATGTTTGAGACAGTCTGATGTCAACTTTGGTACTCTGCTGTACCTGCAAAAATTACTACTTTTTCTTATAATTTGTTGTAAATCCAGTGCAAACACTTAGAAATGATCAAAGTACTGTCCCCCGTGCTGTCAGCTCTCTCCCAGTGAGGTGTTCAGAGGATAAACAGCTCAACAGTGAACCAAGAGTGACAGATGTTGAGAGAGCTTCCAGCCTTGCTGAGGAACCAGAGGAGCTTCCAGGCTGTGGGATGGAGATCCTGATGGGTTTAGTCTGGTGGTCCACTGAATGTAATAGAACAACCCCAAACCCAAGTGGGTTTGGTTCCTGTAAGTGTGAGGGGATGATGGCTGCAGCCCAGCAAGGTACAGGCCTTTAATTGACTTCAGTGTGACTACTTGATTTGAAGCTGAACATGGGATTAACCAGTCGCAAACATTAAAGCACACAATTTGAGCATGCTCTGCTGTCAGGGGAGATCAGTGAGGGGTTTTTGGTCCCTACCTTACCTCCACAGCAGTTGCTCTGATCTCTGGCGGGTTGTGTGTCTGCAATTTTGTCTTTTTCTGCATGTACAAATACAAAACAAGATGAAACCAGTAAAGTCATTTTCGTGTGTGACCTAATACAGTTTCCATAGAAGCACTAATGCTCTTTCCTCCCTCGCACCATATGAGTTCCTAATGAGACATTAATGAGACATTAATTGCTTATGCAAATTTAGAGTAGTAGACAATGAGAGTTGTTGTACCAAGAATTTAAGGGCCATATAACTACTCTGGATGTTCACATAACTCCCATTAACATTAACTGGAGTTGCATGCAGATCAGAGCCTAGTATCTTCAAAAGTTATAAAATAAACCATTGAATCATAATAGGCCAACTTGTAGCCATGTATCTTTCTTATAAGCACTTTGGTTTTTATCCGTGTTGCTAGCAAGTTGTCTAGTGTTAAAATGCTCCAGTTTGCATTAGAAGTAGTTTAAAATACAAAAGAATTATTTTAACTTAATATGTCAGGAATGTGAAACTTTATCCCATGTGATTATAAATAAAACAGAGAAGCCATCTATTTTAACCTCTTGGAAACCTCCATGGAGTGTTTTAAATTTTGCTGGTAAAGTACATACAAGAAAAGGCACCGAAGTTGCATTTCTAAAAGTAACACATGGAGATGTTGAAAGGAATTAATTCAGTGACTCCAGTTAGGGTCTGCTGATGAGGAGCTCTCAATTCTCACTGAGAACAGTGACTAAAATTCTTCGGCCAACCAGCTATTTGACGCATATGCTGGCAGCTCGAAGGCTATCTTGGTTGTCTGCCTTAATAACGTCTCTGCTCTCATTTCCATCTCTTCCCTCTCTCACTGCTCCCATGTCACTTTATTTAACATATTTCTTGCAGCCCCCTTCCCATGCTGCTCAGTGCATCCTTGTCCATAAGAGCTATAACGCTTCTGCTCGGAGCTTGTTTTTGCCATGACAGATTGATAGACAATCGGTGTCTATTCCCTGCTGGGACGCCTCATTTGGCCTGTCTAATGCCAGATCTTTTTAGGGTGAGCACTGGGAGTCCTTTGCCCTGCTCCATTGAGTATTAACTCAGTGTATATATCACCGGCTTGTGGAAACACCAGGGTTGATGAATTCAGCAAGCGAGGCACAAGCTCTCATGTATTTATGAATGCTCATATGTTATTATAAGCCTCTGGCCACCTGGGAGATTTTGCAGTTGTCACAGGATCATTATAATGGTAGAAATCCAAACTGTGGGTTGTGACAGCGTGCTGCTTCCCTGCCGCTTGTTATCAGCCTGTGGTGATTGGCACCTCGCACTCACCTGCCAACCTTCCCAGTCCGTATTGCCTGCTACAGCCAGTCTGTTCCACTTTAAACGGTTTTGTCTGATTTCTGGCCTCTAGTTAGGCCCTGCAGTGCTCTGATTCCAGAAATGGATGTGTCACTGGGAACCTGACATCTTCACGAGGTCAATTAAAATGACCTGCAACACAAGGGGAGTTAATTAGAAGGTTTAGCAAATACATAAGATAATAAGCTATAATTGTCTGCAAATAAGAAAAAATGTCTAAGATAACGTTATGTATCAGTTAAATTACTTGAGCAGGTTAAATCCTGAGTGAAGGAGAGTGCTTGGCAGCACAATTGAAACATCTCACCTATAGTGGTGCTTTCATTTAGAACAAAAAAATAGTGGATTTGCCTCATGTTTCAATGCAGTTGAGAGTTCTTAGAGCAAGAAGATATGGCCATTAACTGTTTCTTAATAATAGCATCCCATTGTTAAGCAAAATGCTTACCTCAGTTGCATTCAAAGCAGTAGAAATACGAAGTTAAGTTGGTTTTTTTTTGTTGTTGTTTTGTTTTTTTTTTTGCAATCCTAGCATGTACTTAGTATGTTAAATGAGGTGAAATAGAAAAGGAAGAGGAGAAAGCTACGTGAGGAAATGCAGTACTCTCCATGATACTCTTTGGATAATGTCAAACAAAGGGAGGGTGAGAAGCTGTGACGTGATAAATGAGCTTTTCTGTGCCATTAAAGTGGAGAAGAGTATGTTAGAAACTAAAATACACATAATATTATTAATAATAATAATAGCAATTTTAGGGGTTTGGTTTTTTTTTCATTATAGATCATTTTGTAAACAGTAAGTGATGAAGCTGTAAAGGTTTGGACTGATGTGCAAGGGGGAAAACTTGCTCTGAGAACTTCACTCTAAAGTTCTTTTTTTTTTCCCCTCTTTTTCTGCAATGGAAATTAATGGGAAAGTAATTATGATCTGTTTACTTGACCTGTATTTGGTAGCCCCAGAATAGCTTCCATCTCCAAAACATAGGACACTTTCAGGTTGTATTTTCACAGTTTTAAGTGAGGAAAGCTGGCAGAACAAGGAAATGTTTATATTCCTAAGCACAATAAAGCAATCCTTTCTCTTGGTAAACAACTGAGATATCTTTCCTATCTAATGCAGTTACACAGAATGATGAGAGAAAAGTAAATTGCAGGGGAAAAAAAAAAGTTTAGCATTTACTCAAAGGGGAACATTACAGCATCTTGGGTAATGACAAAACAACCCTACAAGGTGCCGGCTCCGGAGGAGCTGCACAGCAGAGTTCTATTAAAAGGAAAAGAAAAATGAGGAGTTTGTCCTGGATCTATGAAAACTCATTCATCAGCGAGAGGATTAAGCCAAATGGCTCACAAACATCCTGCAAGTCCTTAGAACATGCTGTAACCACTGACAGTAAGTCATTTCAAAGACTTCATCTGTTCAGTCCTAGGGTTACCTTGATGCCACACAAGCCGGATGCCTCCCTGCTGTTTAATCACAAAATTTTACATCAGAAATCACAACTCCAGGCAGGGAGGAGATAAGAAACGAGATTCATTTAAAAGAAGAGGATCATAGTGTTTTAACTTTGCTCTTGCTCCGACGCTGTGGGTCGCTCAGTTGGCATCCAGCCTTTGAACCCAGGCAGGCAGAGAGATGTGGTGGAAACACAGTCACGAAAGAACTGAGTGCCAGCTTCTGCCTTTCTCCTTCCTGTACTCGACCCAAAGAGTGCCTCTCATGCTCCCAAGAATTCGTAATGCCTTTGTAATGTGGGTTTCCTTGCTACAGGCCATCATTTGCAGGCTCCACAGAGGAACATCGATGTTTCTTGTGAATGCTTAAATTCTACTCTCCCCTTTTCCAGATTTCAGTCTGGGGGAAATAACCCCACATGCATAGGCTTTTCCTAACTCAGTGGCACTTAGAGGGCTCTCTGCTGACATCTTACATGTCTTACCTGCCTGTTCCTATCTCCTAAAAACATTTTATCTCCTACAGCAGGTTTCACCAAGATAGTCCCCTTTAAGTTCCCATGTTTTTAATATTTTAAGAATGAGAGGGGAAAGAAATTTTGTATTTTTAATAGAATAAGTGTAGAAAATTACTAAAATGTGATCAATATTGAGAACGGTAATTAAAATGTTGATGAGAAATTAAGTGCTTTCATTGACATTATGCTCAGGCACCAGCTCTGTCCAGAGCACATCCCTCCTTCAGGGAAAGTCTTCCAGCGGCTCTGCTGGGTTGTACGGCAGCGCTGCGCATTAGAGTATCACTGAGAGCCACCTGCAAGTGAACTGCAATTTCTTCATCCTGCAGCCTCCTGCCTCGGCTTTATACCTCTTACAAGGCTCAGGAAATTGATTTAATTTACTTTTTGGGCAGATAAGTATTCCATTAGTGCTTACTCTGACCTTTGCACACAGCAAGGTATTTGCTTTTTCTAATTCTGGCATCATTAGCAGTGCATAAGTTTTGAAATCTTCTTACACCAAAAAGCAGTAATGGTTATCTGCTAGACTTGCTTAATGAGTCATAAAATGAAATGGCAGATGATTTGTTCTGCATACAATTAATCCAATAGTTAAGTAATGGCCAAGACTGCTGAGAAGGGACAATAAATCTGGTAACCTAGACAACATCCCAAAGTATTGGCTTTACTAATCACAATCAATTAGACCTTTTTTCCCCTAAGTAAAAAAAAAAAAAAAAAAAGAAAAAACTTCTAGCTTTTTTGTTTCCTTTGTGAAGTTTCAATAGCAATTAGACTTGTCTCTGTCATTCTGAGGAATGCTGGCTGCATTGATCTTTGTTTATTTTAATCATGTTAAAAGGGTTAAGCCAAAGACTTAAAGAGCATATAGTGCAGCGCTGAATGCAGCAGAGCGCTTTTATCCCACTAATGAAAAGAAATTGTTGAACAAGATTAGGTGCAAGTAGGTACTCAAGTCTGTTTCCATGATTTGTGTGTAATAGTGTTTTGTGCAGGCAGTGAAGACAAATTAAAGTGAGAAAAACGAAATTAATCAGCTTGGCAAACTATTACTAGTGATAAGTAGTAGTATTCCTAATATTATTGATCCCATACTTCAATGAGCTTCACTCACAGGACAGAATCCGATCAATAAAAGCACTGTACAAATGCAGTTATTGAACCTAACAGGTTCTTGCCTGTCAGGAAAAAAAGTTTTGCGTCCTGAGTACATGTACAAACTTCACAGCAGCTGTTTCTGAAGCGAATACGTCGCTGACCTGGATGTTGATGCAATTGGCTTTTGTTGAGCCGACTCATGGTGATGTAGTGCTCCTTGTAGTGGGTTTCAAGATGCTAAGCTGAATGCGCAAATCAAAATACGGTATTTCAGCAGCCAAATAATACTGTAGCCAAGGCTACAATAGAAGTAAGTGCGTTTACTACAGATGGAAACTTAAGTGCACTGTGTTCCTGGCTGAGAAGAAAACTTGTGTCCTCCCCCCTTCCCCAATCCCATAAATTGCCTCTCCAAAAATGTCATTAAAATGTGCATGTTTGCAAGGCTGGTGGAAATTTATTAAGCAGATGAGTACATAAATAAACAAACAGCTGGATGCAGACAAAAGTGGGTTCCTCTTCTCTGCTGATACTTTATTGCTGTTTTTATTTTAACTGATTGAATTTAACAGATCTGTTGTTGTATACCACATATAAGTGACAATTTGATTCAGACTTTAATTGTCTAAGTTTCACTAGCTGTGTAAATATTTTAAGGTTTAAGAATTACATTTTTCATAACTGAGTGACAGAAGAATTAAACTCAAGTATTGCTCAATATTACAACAATGCAGGTTATATAAAGGAAAACTAATAGACTGCATTTGTTCTCTGGAGGAGAGCAGTTGCTGTGAAGGCAGATGGTTATTTCTGAGAAATGATTTTTAATAAATAAACCGTAGAAAATATTGCGATGTGTTTCAACATTACTCCTCCCTCATGCTGTATGTGATTTTACTATCATAACACTCCTATGTGTTCCTTTCAGTCTCTAGTCTGCATTCTGGGTTTTTTAAAGGTTTCTATCACATTGGTCTCTCCATTCAGCCTGTGCTGCACCACCCTCTCTCTCAGCAGCTTTTAAACCTTGTTCCCAAGCCACATGCAGAGCTCTAAATAAAATCTGCCCCCCACTATTTCGCCCATTTCGCTCCCCACTTTCCAGCCCACAAGTGACTTCTGTTCATGCTTTGCCCTTGCAGCCAGGGAGGCAGCTGGGTGTACAGGGTACAAAATGCACTGGCTTGATTTGTTTGAACTAAACCCAACTAAACCTCACCCCTTCCCTGCCGTGTGTCTTAGAAACAAGATGTGAAATCAAGGAAAATAGTGTTTTGCAGGGAGTTGTGGCTTCATCACATCTTTGGGGTATGTAGACACTGGCTGATTTCTTCTCATCTTGGGCTTTCCTAAGGTGTTGGACTAGCTCTCAACAATCGATTTATGTGTCACCTTGGGCAAAACACTTAAATTTTTTCGACAATTAATTTTCTTATCTGCACAATGTGCTGTGTTAACTGTTTGAGCCACAATACCACATAAAGAATTGGTTTTCGCCACGTCTGCTTTAGGTCATCACTGACTCCATTGATTCTTCCATGTATTTTGTGGGGATTTTAGCAACAGTGCAGGTTCAGGAACTGTCGTACAGTGTACCCCAAAGATAGTATTGTGAGCATACTCCAAGACTGGATGAAAAGGCATCAGCAAATGGTCAAGATTTGGAACTCTGAGACAAAGCTGTCTATTCATAGTTTGACATTTAGTTGGTACAATTTACTAGAAGGATCTTTGATTCCTAGAAATGCGTATTAGAATAACATTGCAGTATTCTTTTTCCCCCACAGCAACTAACAGAATAATTGCTTTTATAGTTTTCATCATATCCATTAATCATTTTTTTTGCTATCTCTTTTGAATTCATCCATTTTTTTGCAAATTGGAAATTTTTACTGCAGCAAATGCTGTATTTATAAGATGGAGGGATGCTCAGCCTTGATAATGAGCCAACCTTTCAAAACCATCCAAATGTGTGACCAAGATGGGAACAAAGAATCTCACAACTTGTCAATGAAAGATGCAAATATATGTCTTCATCTGAGGAATGGCTTGATTGTGGTCTGCTTTTACACAGAGATATTTAAGCTGCATTTGAAACACAGCGTGAGCTCTCGTGGAATTCAAATATCCCTCTTATTTCATTCATTCTTTGTGTGCTTGAGTAGCAGTTTGAAGATCCAGTGAAGTTTTCACAGTGTTGTATCAGGTGTCCAAGAGCTAGTTGTTCTCATGCACCCTTCTCTATTGTCAGCTGCAAAAGCTTTAAAAGTTAATGTCCACTGAAACTGTTCTGTTTTTACTACCAATTAAATCTAATTTGTTCTGATTTATACCCCTGTAAACCAGGTCAAGACCGATGAAAAATAAGACCAATATATTTAGTTCATATAGAACACTTTGTGGAAATAAACATTCAAGAACACGTGTTCCAGTGCACCTTATCACCAGGCAGATGTTGTTTAGGTAAAAGAAAAAAGGGTATAAGTGTTCACACACTAAACATTAATGAAACTGGATGTGTTTTGATGGGAGATCCAACAAGATGTGTTGGGATTTGAAAGCAGGTTACTCTGTGTAGTCTTATTTTAAGACAAGACTTATGCACAGCTGACAATTTTCAAATCTCATTTATGTCTGTGTTATATCAGGGCTCATTTTGTAGACAGCAGCCTCTGAAATTGTTGGACAGTTGGATGGATGTGTCTTTGAGTCTTTTATCTTTGTCAGTCTACACATGCTTTCGAGCCACCAGCACTTACATTTTCTTCTGCATATTACATTTTAAAAATACATATTCTCCAGGAGTCCTATAAATGTATTTCAATTAGAATCTGGATAGCAAACTCTTAAAAGGTTACTAGGATCTACTTCTACCTTTGGCCTGTTGAACTTTTCTATTCCCTTCCTACTTTTTTTTTCCACTGGCTCAAGGTTCAATTATAAAGTTCATCAGTGGTTTATATGGTGGATTTTAAGATTCCTATTTTACTTGGATTTCTTCCATTTGAACAACTGTTGTTTGGAATAGGAGGAAATTTTGTATTGAGATATCGTCAGGGCAGATGTTGACAGAAGCAGAAGGCTGATGATTGCTCTTAGGAGGATATGGATCACTAAATTCTGAAAAAAAAAAAAATTGGAGCAGGGCTTGGTTTCACATCTTCAGGGTATAAAGTGCTCAGTTAATATTGCAAACCCATAGGATTCATGCAGAGTCTGGTGCAAACCTGGGATATGGTTTCTGCTTATTTCATCTCGGGGTTGGGGTGAGAGGCTGGAAGAGCAGAGGACCTGGTGGGAACACGTAGATTAAGTAGAGGGCTGGAGTTGTCTCTTAGTGGGCTGCTGGGCTGTGTTCAGCCTGAGGTTGGTGTTCCCATCATCTGCAGCTGAAATGCTAGATGTGTTGTTGAATATAATAACGCCTGCAGGACTAGGGCGAAGGCTGACAGCAGCATGGGAAAACAGCACAGACGACGTTTTTTGGAAGACATGGATTGCTGTGGTATAATTAATGTTTTCCCACTCTAATGTATGCAAAGGAGTTGCCAAAGAGGAAGATCTGTGAGCTACTGGCTTCTGTTCAGATGTGGGTTTTCAATTTCTGTTGCTCTTTATGCTAAGCCTTTGCGTTTTCCAGTACTACAAGTTGTTGCGTGTCCTGCCTCCCTTGCTTCTGAACTAAACTATTTCCAGCAGCCGCCTCACCTGTGCTCCCATGTGTCAGCTCTGCCCTCGGTAGCCTGCCCCTCGCTGTACCTCTGTCAGGGAGCAGGAACCCCCCCACAACTGCACGCTTGCCACGTACAAGCGGCAAAAAGAAGAGGCAATCTGCAGACCTGTCTGCTGCCTTTCAATAGAAATAGTCTATGAAATGCAATCAAATATACCAAAGATTTTCTGTATCTATGGATTTTTTCTTCAAGTCCAACTCCCCATTCCCCCACTAAGGAATTCATAACGTAACTGTATAAACAAGTGTTTAAATCTTTTACTTACGTCTTTAATTACAGCTTTGCCTTGAATCACAAAGGCAATCTCATGGATTAGACTATTCCTGTCCTTATTGACCCGATCTGTTCATTTTAAGTTCTTCTGAACCCACTTTGCTGGATTTATTCAGGCAGTTCCTACAGAAATTATTTTGCAATCTGAATTTGCATAATGGATGCAAAACATTACATGTCTCCTGTAAAAGAAAGATCGGGGAGTTTGTCACAAGCCCAGCTATTGCACATTTTAAAAGGTTATAAAGCTGCTAGGTATGTGATAAATGGTGGAAGAAACATTGACTTCCCTGCAGCATGAGGGAAATTCTTCCCTGGGGGAATTTTATAGGGTTCCCAAAGCTATGTGGTGACTTTCCAGCAAAGATTATTGTGCAATATTTGTGTTGGGATCAAATTGTGTTTTTTCAGCTGAGAATCTATCTTGTAACGTTGAACTACAACCAGCAGTCAACACTGATACTCAGTACAGCTACATTATGAGTCTATCATGAGACATAAGCAATCTGTATACTCTCTTCTGTTTTTCTTTAAAGGTCATTTCCTTTGCTTTTGCTCAAGCAGATTGTCCTACAACTCACTGAAAGAACTAGGACAGGGAGCTCTAAATCACTTGGATGGGTCCTGGTTGGAAGCTTCTCTCCAGAAGCAGAGGTCTCCTTTGGGTCTTTGCAGTGAGTAGGGACCTCACCACAGCTGGAGCGCGGAAGCAGGGACCACAGTGATGTCTTTGAAAACGCTCTCTTGTGGGACAGCTAAGGGTAAAAGTGCTTTTTATGACTCAGATTCCTGGTTAGGGTGTGTGGAGCTGGATCTAACCTGTAGATATGAAAAGATATGCAGTGGATATGTAGATATGTAGATATGCAGTGGAAATCTGACTTGAGAATTGGTCTGAAAGAGAATGAACGTTGGAGAGATTGAACATCAGGTGGCCACTCCATCGAGATGGAGTGAATAACAGAGGGATCTTCCTTTCTGGTGATTCTTTCAGTGAGAAAGCTGAGAAAGACAGCATGTTGGCAGCTGGTGTTGAAAAGCAACCAAAAATATGTGTGAAAGATTATTTTCTTCATTGCTCAGATGGCAGTAGAGCCTCAGGATGAGTCAGATGGAGACATTCAAAGGAAAGCAAAGCTCCCTCAGACCCTAACTACTGAGGTTCTAGGATCTGCAGTACAAACCTGTCTCAATTGCAAGGTGATCCTATTGTAAGATAACCATATAAAGGTATAATTTCAGCTTTTTTTTTTTTCCAGCTTTACTGCTGGAGGTCCGTGTTGAAGCAACTGTGAGAAATTGCAGGGCTCCAGAAAACACTGACAGCAGAGGTTATCTGTTTATAAACAAAGTTTTGCGATCTGTGGTTAACTGCAGTGGCCGTGTCGTATTGTTTCTGTGTCCACTTCAGCTATATTCTTTAAACTGTGCAATTTTCAATTTTTTCCTTGCATAATAACAGGGACAGCATGGGACAGAGTTTGTGCTGCACAGGGATGGCAGTTGACAAGTGAAATTGTGGCTTTCGTTGTTTGTGCTCCTGCCAGCGTGGGTAAGGTCCTTTCTGAGGAGAGGAGCAGCACTGGCGTTGTTGCAGACAAACACTTCTCTCTAAAGAGGTGCTGGTGATGTGTTGAAAATTTGCATTCTTCCAAGCTCCCCCTGTTTAAAGAGCTATAATTTTCTTTGCTGTCTGTTCCTTCTAAGCCTTTTCAGTTAAGCAACTTGAATATTCAAAGATTTCGATGAGCAAAAAAATATCTTATTTCTTTCCATGTGAAAATGAAAGGGGAAGTTAAAACATACTTTCCATGCTGCTAGTACACATCTCAGTAAAACATCATGGTATATATCCTGCTTGCTTTCCCGTGGAATAATTTTAATGAAATAGTTGATATTAAAATTCAATATACTGTTTTGACTAAGCATCACTGGGGATAGCATAATCTCTCATTATTCCCTTTTCAGCATAGACATAGATCATAGTATGGATATGCAGATTTTTAATGCAGCAATGAAATTGTGAAATAGAGCTATTTTTCAGCTATCACAGAATTTAGCAGGCCCGGTGAATTACGTCTTGCAGTCACTTTGTTTTCGCACTATCTTTTTAAAGACCTGTCCTGTGCCAACTCATATCTTTGATGTCAAATATGAGACAGAAGGAAGCATTCCCATGAAAAACTGTGTCCAGCAGCCTAAAGCTTTGTGTGGCTAATTTAATCTTTAAAGCCACCTCGGCTAGAGGGTAAACGCTCGGCACTGGACACACTACCTGGCAGCAGAGAGGGCACGGAGCACAGGGAAGCTGTGGTGGGAAGCGAGCAGCTGGGAGCCCACCCGTGCAGACCCAAGCAGCCCCCGGCTGCCCTGACCCGTGGCAGGTGATATGCAAAGGCAACCTCCGTCTGACAGAGCTCTTGCTTTCTGCCTGGTCTGCTTCCTTCCGTGGGCTTGGCAACTGTAATTTGGGAAGGAGAGCCGTCCCGGAGAGCAGTGCTGTGGAAATTGTGAACCTGCCCTCAACTGGAAGCTGTGAATTTTCCTAGTGAATCATCATTAAATACCTTTGCCAAATAGCTTTGTACTGAGCTACGGAGGCTCGCTGTTGTTTGTTAACTGCCAGAAGTCTCCATTTCCTATGTTGAAAATGGTCTTCAGCTATTTACTGCAGTCCGTATACAGATGATTTTAGTTGTTGTCTTCTGTGGGAAGCTGTGCAGCCTTTAAAAATACCCTTTTTTTTTTTTTTATTGCCATTGTGTCTGTCTCAGTACAGAATCTGAGCAAGTTTCATTCACTTTCTATGTCCTTTCTTTGTGGCTGATGGATCTGGGGACCAGAAGCCCCTCCAGACTGCCTCCCAGCTCCCCGGCACATCGGAAAGCTGGTCTGGTAGCTGGGAGTTGGGGTTTCAGTCATCATCCCAGACTTTTCTGTCTGGAAATTGTGGGGCACAGCTGTGCTCAACCTCTACTGTGTCACTCCAGAGAGTCCTGGAAGCAAGCTCCAGCATCTCTGCGCTGCTGGAAGGGTGCAGCCGAGGGAAAGCAGTGCAGGGAAGCACTCAGCCCTCGCTCTGTGTCCTAAGATATAAATCACTACAAAGGAACACAGGTAACAGAGCCGAAATTCCGATTTCAAGGATTTAGTCTGTCAGAGTAAATAGCAATTCATAAAAAGGCATTTTAGATGCTTTTCTTTCCAGGTTAAATGTTGCATAATATCACCACGTATTTGAAGTATCTGCTTCCAAAAGCTTAAGTTTTGGTAGGAAATAATTTAGAAAACAACTGAAAAAAAACCCTCAACCGTTTGTTCTGTGTCAATTGTATGGATTTTGCAAGGGTTTGGAAAAATAAAACCTTTCCTAATAGAACAAAATGTAACTGCAGCAGATCTCGTGGATGATTACTGTGGCTTTTAGTGACAAGGGTTAACCAATTTAGTAAGCTGGGTCTGACAGAGCTTTGCAGAATAAGACTCTCAGTGCTTTAGGACTAAATGCTTCACTTGGATTCTGGGAACTCAAAAGATTGATTTTGTTTGCCTTTTGATTAAGAGAACAGGATTTGGACATGAAAATCCAATTAGATGATTGCTGGGGGTGGGAGGGAGGCAGGGAGAGAGGGAAACGAATGGCATACAAATCTCCTGCGAACAGACAACCTTCTGAAATCTGGACTACATCTCCACTGGCTTACAATTAATTGTAAAACTACTGTTCTTCTCTCTCTATGCAGAGAAACAAAAAAATCACAAAGTTTTAGGATTGCCAGGTGATAATACTGAACACTCACAAAAAGAAAACTTGAAACTATTGAAAATATGTAACAGGAGTCTGACAGAGTGAGAGAAAGCAGTATTTTGTTATCTCCAGTATTTCTTGCAGTTAAGTATCTTGAACAGTCTTACTGCTCTACCATCAGTAGGCCTTGCAGCAAACTCCATCTGTCTGTCATTCATAAGATGAGATGTTACCATTTTGCAGAACCATAAACCACATTGGGAGTTTATCCAAAAAACAGATGATAAAAGTCAAAGTATAATGATCTAAACACTTTCTAAGTGAAAGACTATTTGAAGCAGCTGTTTTCTTTTATTATTAGAGATAATTATGCTGTCACAACAGCAGAATATTAACTTTTCACATGTCTGGTTCACCTGTTTATAGAGTGCTATCCAGCGGCAGACACACCAGATGCGCTGTGCCAAGAGTGATGGTGAACAAATCTGGAGCCTGCTCTGTTCGTGCAGAGCAATCAGCCACCTAATCCATCCGAGAGCCAGCAAGGGCTTGGGGGAAATCTTTTTAAAGAGGAAAAAGCTTGCAATGGACCCTTATGACTCTGTCTTTGCTTCGTAATTTCCTTCTAAGTCCCAGCCATGTGGCGCTGTCTTGGTGTGAAGTATGCTGTCTTTTTTTCTCCAGAAATTTTTTTTTGTGGTGTTTATCTCTGTAAATTCTTGTTCAGTGAACAAAACACTGACCTGTTTGAATACTGCTGAGCTCTTCTGTCTAATGCAGGCTTGCGGCAATAAGTTTCATAGAGTTGTTGACGTCTTCATGAGATAACTTATAACAGCAATACAATAATTTGTATTTCTGTATCCGTAACCTAGACTTAAGAGAAAATGGACAAGACATTTCCATTTCTGTTGAGATCATTATGACTGCATGCAAAAAATTACTTATTGGTGGAACTTCAGGAATTATTTTACAGCAATATATAAAAAGGCACAGTTTTAGTAGATGAAAGACAAACACATGTGTGAAGAAATAATTTCATTTTTTCATCTATCTGGTTAGGATATAAAGCAGGGAGAATTTTTCACGAGTGAGACCTGAGCATTGCTGAGCATCACTCTATTAAAACCTACCAAGTTTTACACTCGTTTCCTTTTGAATCACATTTTAGGAAAATAGCTGTGTTTCTCTTTAAGTGTATCTTCAAAACTTTGTGGTTATTGAGCTTGCAACATTATCTCTTATCTGGGGAATGCTAACCATGATAAACAAGGAAATAATCAGGGCCAAATGTGAGTTTTGGCAGTTGTTTTGGATTTTCAACATTTGGTACATTAGAGACGTGCACAAATCAAAATCCTGGAGGCTCTATAAACATTGTTGTCCAGAAGCTAATATGTATTCTGAAGCTTTTATTTTCCTCTGTGAACATAACCTGATTGCCAGCGATTAGTGGTTGTTATTATTTCATCTAGAAACCACTAACTACGATTTGAAAAAAAAAAAAGGGGGTAATAAATTCACATATAGCAAAATATATTAACAAAAACCATAATTGGTTAAAGATGGCACTTCTCTTTTGCAGCTCTGACTCAAATTGTTTTCTGTAGATATTCAATAGAGCAGGTCACCAGTGAACTGTCTGCAAAATTCATTTGCTGAAATCAGTGGGTTTGTTTCATCCCTGTTTTGTAAAGGGCTGAACATGTGTGCCCTACTGTAAAGGAACAAGGCAGACAAAAACTGCTTTTAAAACAAGAGAAAAATTATACAGTTCTTGTCTCAAGTACATAATTTGCCTGGTATGACTTGAAGAAGCTTCTGAAACTCTTGTCTCTCCTCCCTTATAAAACGAGAATTAGGAGTTGAACTGTTTAACAAAGGGCTCCTTCTGTGACCTATGCAGTATTTAGTGGTGATGCTTAAAATACAGTTTCAGGTAAACTGGGGCCAGTTATGACCACGTTTGTTTTGGTTTTTTTTTCTTTTTTTTCTTGGAATACATATTTTCTTGAATGAAGAAAGTGTAAAACTAGATACAGAAGCAACTTCTCTGCTAAAGGATAATGCCATTATCCTTTGCTAGGATTGTTGTTATTAGTGAGGTATTATTACACTGAGAGCATCCAGATTATGCATTTATTTTCCCATATTTCTGAGCAGGGGTAAGAGCCAGAGTACCTTAGACTTTCCATGAGGAACAGGAGAACAACAGACCATCTGGGTTTCATACCTCAGCAGCACCAAGTGGAAGGTTGCATGTGTGCTGCTTGCAACCCTGACAGCTTCTAGGCAGTATCTGGATCCCAATAAAAGCTAATCTCCTTTTTGACATGTCTGGCAGAATATACTCTAAAGAGGAAAAAAATATATTACATGTAAAAGAGGTAAAATGTAAAATTCACCCAAAGGAACCATTGGAATTAATATTTTTTTTTGTCATTTGAATGCAATGAGGAGGCTAACTTATCTGCGAGAAGTCAGCATTATTTTACTAGATCAGTTCTTCATTGATTGTGTTTTGCAATATTAGGTTCATTTTTTGTTTTTCCCTTATCATCTCTTATGCAAATCAATAATCTATCCTCTGATTTTTAAAAGTCTGCATATCACTACACTTCTATTATTTACCAGTCATCTGAAACTCCCACCTACTATTTATTCCCTCTAGCTGTTTAACTCGCAGCTACCCAGCATCTATGTCAAAATAGCTTTTCACATTTTCTTTAAACAGCAGCAATTAATTGTTGCAATTCTATGCATTCCAAAAAAAAGCCTAGGAGGTATAAATTGAGACTTACGTTTGCTATGTGTACACGGCAGATTGTGCTGACGTCTTAGCAACAAAATTAATTGAATCTCTTTCTTAAGTATTTTTCACTGTAGAAGGAATATCTGTATTGAAATAATGCCTTCTGGTTAATATGATGTACTTAATACTTTCTGCGTTCAATATTGCTATTTTTGAAAAAAATTTCATTCCAAATAACTGAATGTGATAGTGATGTAAGTGAAATGGGCACCTTCATAGTGCTGGTATATTAGTATAATTAAGGCCTATTGAAAAAAATTAACTAATCTGTGGCAAAATAAGTATTCAGATCAGTATTACATTGTGTGGCTTTTATCAATCAAGGTTTATAGGATATTCGAGTGGATGAATTTAGTAGATATGCAGGTTGGGGAAATATTTGTATACATTTGCTGTCATTCAGGTTCACAAATTCCCCTTAACAGTACGTGGCTTGTGTATGAGCTGGACACACTGACCAGCAGCACATACACCTGAATCCTGGAAATTGTATGATTTTCCATCTCTGCGAAGGTTTTCCAATTATTGATTTCGATTTCAGTCAGCTTCCGGAGATGTCAGCTCTCAGAGTGTGAACTCCGGATGCTGAAACTACTGCACAACTTCAGCTTTTTCCCCTGAATGTAATAGCTGGAACGCTGTACATGGGAAAGACATTTAGATGATGAAAGGATCCTGTCTTTTGAATTGGCAGTATGTTTAAACAGAAAGAAAGCAGAAAATTGTTTTTCTCTGGTCTGTCTGTTGTATATTTTCTGAGACATAGTTACATTAAAGGAGCATATGCCTAAAGGCTTCAGATGAGAGCAGGCCTCCATTGTGCTAGGCTCTGCAGGTGCCCACACAAGAGAAATAGGGAAATTTATATTTTACTTATTTTTCACCCCAAATAAAATAGTCACACCAAAAGGGTAGGAGGAAAAAAGAGTATATAGAGATGGGAAAACCTTCCTGTGGGGATGGTGCAGGATCAGGAATGGAGATCATGGGATGGATGCTCTTGGCCACTGGCATAACAAAGTGTTGCCATGGCCATAAGAGTTGGGGAAGTTTGTGGCCAATCTGGGTTTGGGTAGCAGCTTTGCCAGCTCTTCAGCTCAGCACCAGGGAAGATAATCTGAAGCTGTGCTCTGAACCAGTACTGTCAGCAAATTCAGGCTTTCCCATGTCTTTATCTCCACTTAGGATTCACACAATTGCTTTGTCTTTGTGGTCTCCTAGAAGGAACCTGGTCGCTCCAGGGGTTGTGGTTTCAGTGAGGGTGTTTTGAGGTTTGGTGGGGTCTCACAGGGAGTGCTACAGTGCCTCTGGGAATGTCCCTCTTCATCTAAGCTTGTGACTAGGTGACATTGAGGTGGTACTGCAGCTCTGCAGCCATCAGTCCTGGAAGTCTCTCAGGCCCAGAAGCTGTGGAGGAAGCAGTTAGGATGCTTATCTGGGAGGACATTTCTCATAAAAATTGCTCATTACTAATATGTATCTAGAAAAGGAGATTTTTATGGACAACCAGCATTTTCTATCAATAAACCGTTCATTAGAAAATTCCTGCTACACTCTGTTTGTGGGGTTTAGCCTTCTGAATCTGAACGTCTTGTTCTTTCTTGTGATTCTGCAAAATGCTACACTACTGTTTAATATTGTTTTTATAATTCCACTGTAAACCTTTCAAAAATCCTAAACAACAAAAAGCCAACAAAGCAAACCAACCCTATGCTGTTTTCATTTAAGTATTTCTTAACCAAACAGATTTCCAGTAAGCAGAATCCAGAATTATTTTGTTTTAGGAAAGCAAAGCAAATCCATGAGCTAAATAATCTCTCATTTTCTCTTCCATTTATTTTTTTTAAGCGACTGGGAGAAGTCTTAAATCTTGCACTTTCCCTACAATGGAAAGGAGTTCGGCCATTTGGAGGAGATGTGTTAAGCGATGGCAATGGATTGTACTGGCATTTGCATAAAATAATTGATGTGCATACATTTCAGGGTAAAAGTGGAGCCAAAACATTAAAAATATCCAAAAGTATTCATTAGATGTTTCTGAGACATAGATATCTTTGAATATCCAGGCTATTTGTCAGTGAGTTGAGTTTGTATATTTTATCTGTATGAGCTGGAGTAAAAGAATCTGTTTTCAGGAAGGAATTAGTTTCCTGATGTAAGAGTTCAAATACTTTCATCCCACTGACCAGCAGACACAATCCAATTAATGTTTTGTTTATTCAATGTTCAGAATGAGTAAAAAAGAGAAAAAAAATAAAAAGAAGACAAGAGCAAGACAAAAGGAAACTTCTGGCCTCTTTCAACATATGAACTGTATCTTCCACTCTGATATTCAAATCAAGTAACAGCAGATGTTTAAAACCAGAGATTTCAATCCCAAACACTCCTTGCCTGTTTGTTTAATTACATTTCTGGAAGGTTACAGCTCTCCAGCAAATCTGGACTTTGTTTTCATAGGCGTTTTGAATTCTCTGCTTTCTTTGACTCTGTAGTCTTGATCCAATTCAATTATTCGATACAGAACAAACTCGGTCACCTCCGCCGAAGCCAGTGCCAGCTTTGCTCTCGAATTCACCAGGGACTGACTGGTACATCAAGATTTTCCTCTTTATTTTCTCATTCTGAACTTCGTGTTACAGCTCGCATCAGTTCTTAAACACACACCCCGACATCTGGAAGGTGGCACTCGTCACTGAATGACGTGCAATATGTAGCAAATGCCTCCATTTGTGACGTCACCTGATCTCAGCGCTGTTCAGTGCCCTGCCTGCCCTTACGTGCAGTGGTGGCAGGTCTGCACATATGGATCTTCCCCATTTCAACCAGAACTGTGCTCTCCTCTTTTTTTTTTAATTGTTCTTTGCTTCTCCAGTCATGGGGGGAAATGCCCCCCCATTCCCCTCCCCCCTAACTATTCAGTCCCACAGTATAGAAAAATTTGGAGGGCTGACCTGCAGAAATATTCAGAGGCAAAAGTGAGAAAAAAAAAAAAAGAAAAGTCAAACTAGGGTGCCTATGTTAAAGTCTCTGACAGGATGAAACACCCTGTGACAGTATCTGTGGTGTTTCTCAACAGCAGTTCACTGAACTGATTTCCTTTTAAGACATTAAACATAAATGGTTGTTATCACGTTATAGGCATGTACTTCATTCGCACAAGTATTTCAAAATAATTAAGCTTACTAGCCCTCTGTATATTTTTCTTCTTTCTTCATTTGCATGGGGCTTATCAAATTATCCTGTCTCTCTTCTAAGTGTTCTTTCAGATCCATGGCAAGGGAAACTCTTTTATGTTAAAACCACATATCTAGATCTTTGTATCACTGGCCAAATATGAAAACATTCTGTATTTGCAAAACACTGATTTGGTGCCATTTACTCATCGTGATCAATATCAGATGGAAAGTCAGGCCATCATAAACGTTAACAAGAAATAAATAGCTACCAAATGATGTATAAACCTCTGCTTACAAATCCATACACTGACACCCTTAAGTAGTTTCACAGTTCTCCACTCTATGCTTATATTTGAATTGCAAACGTTGGTAAACGTTGATGTCTTAATACTTATAATGCAATTTAACACCTCACTCTAGGAGCATACATGCATTTTCAAAGCTAGTTGTTTTTTTTTAATCTCCTGGGCAAATGTTCTCCCCCAGATTGTCTTACTATCAAATATTTTATACTCATGCGATCATTTTGATTCCCCTTTGCCCACACAGAGGAAGATTGTGTTCAGTGAAAGATCACCCAGGGAATTGCCTTTATCTGATTCCTTCTGGAAATGGATATGAAAAGGGAAATTCTTCAGTTCTGCAGGTATACTTGCCCCATTTATCAGTATCAGGGCAGACGTTTCTTTTGCCCAGACTGTTACAGCCTTGCTGCAGCATAAAGCCAGTGAAAAGAGTGGCATTTTTGCATCCAAAGATAAAACAGGACACATTGCTGGTTTTGTCTATTCAGTCTTTGGTATACAACGCATTTTTTTCTTGGAGGTTCTTTGTTTCAGACCTATCCAATTAACAAGCCATTTTGTTTGTAGTCTGAGGAAGAGAAGCAAATGTGGAAGAGCCAGAAATCTTTTTTGCTTTCCTGGGGTCTGATGACACAAAGCCCTGCACGTGATATATGATTTAGAAGATGAATCAAAACTTTGTTTTCCTGTGTCTTTAATTTATATGAAAAGATACAATTTCTATAGAAAAATACAAGTCTTCCCCTTGCACTCCAGTTCCCCAAGCTCAGCTCTGCTGTAGGCTACACTCAACCTTGAATCGATAGCTGAAATAGAAAGGTCCTAAAAACCATCAAAGTAACAAGTTATGCTTTGCAAAATGACAAATAACTTTGTCCTAGCAGAACATGGAAACAACTTTACAAGCAAAGCAATAAAAAAAATGCATTGTTATTGCTTGAGTATATTATAACCCTCATTTGAGAAGATTCTCAGTCTGGTTTGAAATCACTCTGTGCATATGTTACAGAATGTTAAAGACATTTTGTTCTTTATTAATGAAGCATGATGAAAATGGTACTGAGCATATTTTGTTAGAAGTTCCAGCTTCTTTATGTATGCTATACATTAAGTCTTTCCTAATTAGACTTTTGTAAATTAAAAGGCTCAAGGGTGGCAAGCACACACGACTTTCTATATACACATTGTTTCCCCACCCCAAAATATTCTCAATTGTTTGGCACACTCTGTCCTAAGAGATCATCCTTCTGGCAGCTGGATGGAGACAGGGGAAGGCTTGTGAGACAAATTGATCTGTTGCTTGCAAATATGGAAAGAATATTGGAAAGTGTGCACATTCTGGGGCTAAAAAAGCTGGCTTCCTGCATAGCCCTATTTATAAATGTGTGGTGCGAAGAGGAGTCTAGGACCTCCTCAAGAGCGCAAGTTTTGCCAGTGATGTGTGTCAGCAAGGATCTCCTCCACCCTCATGCAAGCCAGTCCAGTTCCTGCATGACAGTGGGCAGCTTTCGCTGTGTTGGTGGGTCTCTGTTGCTGTCCTTCTTTCTTTCTTTCCCAAACTACCAGTTCTTCAAGGAGCTGACCATCTCTGTTCTCTTTGACAGTGCCTGAGTTCCTTGAGGCCTCTCCTTCTCTGAAAGGACTCCCAAGTCAAATACTGAGGGTTTGGCTTTAACACAGGAGCCTAACTCATTAGAAAGCTTGTGGCTTTGCCTCTGGAGAAGCCAGCACGGTTCTACTGTTACTTCTAATGTTTTTTTGGGGTTTTTTTTTGTGGTGTAATACTAAAATAATGAGAGCTTTGACATGATGCAGGGCAGGCCCAATATTATAGCCAGTCGTTGTAAATTGGCAAAGAGAAAGCTCTGTAGCATGGTAGTTCTGGGTCCCGTTTCAATCCTTAAGAAAAATTTAGGGGTGAAAAGGTCTAATTTAATCTCCGCAAGAATGAGAAATTTTTCCGCCACGCAGGCACCAGGACTGTGAACTCAGTGCAACAACAGAAACCAGAGCATTGCGCGGGCAGGTTTCCAGCTTTCGGGGTTGGAGGCATTGAATAAACACCACAAAGCTCGTAGCGGCAGAACTCCACAAAGGAATGGCAGCAGCAGCGTTATCTGGAAGGAGACAAAGCCACTTGTTTCCCAGTTTGAGAAATTAGAAATGAAGGATTCGCAGAGTCCAGTGAGCCAAGGGGCAGGAGCGGAGGCAGAGGCCATTTTGGGGCTGGGCTGGGCTCCACACCAGTGGCGTTGTCCCTCTCTGTGCATTAACAGTTTGGAATTGCCACGTGTGCTTTGTGTGCCTTTCTGTTTAATGTGTAATACCCAGAAGCTTACGTCTGTGTTTATAATTCAAACTATAATGAAAAAGGAAATTAAAGTCTTTCTAATTTATCAAAAGAATGAAAATTGCATTGAGAAAGGGAGGAAAAAAGAGCTTTCACCCTTCTGGGGTTTGAGAAAATTATTCCTGCAATATTTTTTTCCTGAAGAAAGTGAATATTAGATGTATTCACTTAATTCTTTTGTCCTTTCCTCTTCAATGTTTTAAATTCTGTGTATTTAGGGGAAAAAAAAAAGTTGCTATAAAACTCTTAAACCAGTTTTGTATTTCTCATTTCATAATATTTTAATACATATTTTATTAGTTCTGCAGAATATTTTTCTCAATAAGCAAAGCAGGATTCTTATAGATAAAAATAATTGTTCTATAAAAAGCAACAGAGGTGACACACAACTGACCTGTGTGAAAAACCTTCATGTGTGTGAGAGGCGGGGGTGTGCACGTGTATACTTTTATATATAAACTACTTTTTAATATTCTAATTAAGCTAGTACTTAATATTTGTAGCTGAAAACTTCTTTCAAATATTGTTGGCTGATAAAAAAATTGAAAAAAAAGGCTGGAAGTTCAGATCCCTGAGTGTTTGGTGGTTAAACAAGAGAATTTTAGCACTGTGAGTTTAAAAATTTGTTATTCCTCTTCCTTGTATGTTTTCTAGCTCTTTGATTCAGACAACTTCCATTGTTTATTTTATAAAGAACATGGGAATATAGTATTTGGCTTTGTAAGAGTAGGATGCTACTGCTCCTGAAGCATCAGGGCTTCGGCCTCTGGCTCAGGCACCTCTGTATGCAACGATCCCATCCTGGGGAGCCAAAATCTGCATGTACAAGGCAGCGGGAAAAGCAGTTGTTATCCGTACTCACCTACTCAGCTGTCAGGAAACTGAGACACTGACAAATTAAAGGACTTGCCCAAAGGAAATTTGTAGGAGGACTGAAGCTCGAAGCCAGTTTTCCTGAGGCCAGAACTGATGTCTCTGTCACAGGGACTATCAATGACCATCAGGGACTAGTAGGATGTGTAAATAATTCTTGGTATTTACTTTCTCAGTGAAATAGACCTAGGGAAGGAGAGGCCTTCCTCCCCAATCCATTTTGTTTTGTTGTGTTGGGATCTTTGGCAGGTGAGGAGGAAGGATACTTAAGCAGTTGCATCAGCCATTGGTTGAGGTTTTAATGGGGCCGGGAGATTTATCGACCTTAATAAGACAGCTGAACACGAAGATAACAACATGTCTGTCTTAGCAGTCCAATAGCCAGCCTCTAAGAGCTTTTTTGAGGATGACTTCTATGTTATGACTGCGGCAGGAGATGATAGTGGGTACCAGTACCCTGGCAACAGGAGGAGAACTGCACTAAATGAAAAGGAGATGACCTGCTAGAGAGAAGCTTGCCTGTTTGACAAGACAGTAGGGTGATCTGAGGAAGGACAGGGCCAGGGCATTGGGCTGGGTGTTGCTGCAGGTCCTGTCGCCGGGAAGGTATGGGGGCAAATCAGCATGTCTTGGAGATAATACACAAGACTTGATAAGGCCGCTATTTTTACGAGGCAGTTTTCAGGAAACAGAGCCCAGTGATAGGAAAGAGATGAAAAGTATCATAGAAATTTAGTGCATATAATCAAAACTTTTATTTCCTCATTTTGGAGCTCTCAATTTATGACCAGAGGAGGACAGCAGCTCTGCACATGAAGTAACCTTTGCAAACCTGGCTTTGAAAGTTTGCCTTCAGAGGGTATGTGGAAGAAATTCCCCTTTTCCACTCCTTGGAAGCAGGGAAGGGTGTTCTTTGAGTAGTACATTGTCAAGAGGCTCCTTTCCTTAGTGCCAAATTGGTATTTAGCAATTTGGTTCTCTGGCCTGTCCTACCACAGGGCAGCAGGAGCGGTTGGGCAGGAGAAGGGACCAAACGGTGGGACTGGCACCCGTTGGTCAGCTAGAGCAAGCAGGACTGTCACCGGTCCTATGCCTACGATACTTGCAGAAGTTTTATTTCCTTATGTCACATATGATTCAATCTACAGCCAAGCAACTCAATTATTTCCCCCAAAACACAAGTTCCAAGTGGGCAGAAATTATAGTCAGATTTGTGTTGAATTAAGCAGAAAGCTTCAACCAGAAGAAAATGTGAATGAGGGCATGACAGTTCTCAAAATGAAGCACTTTGAACTTTCCTTTTGAGGACACGTTGAGAGCAAAGTTAAAAAAAAAAGATCAAATCAAATATCCCACAGAAACTTAAGTTTCAATTTGGCTTCAACAGGAAAGTATTTTTAAGATCTTGTGGAAAAGTACTATTTGCTTTAGTTCAGCCCAAAATCTACAGTGGTCCTCCCCCACTGTCTTGATCCAGCCACAGGATCAAGAAACCAGCTAGTGATACTGTTCAACTCTTAGTGAAGGCCCTCCGCTACTTCCTTTCAAGTCCGCATGTTCACATGCAAAAAAAAATACCTAAAAATAGCTATTTCAAACAGACCTTCAGGCTTGTTTCAAAGGATCGTAAACCAGGCCTTTTGCAAGAGCCTTTATGACACTGTATATAAATGCTGAGGTTTTTCCTTCATGTTTCAAGGGCCTTTTGCAGCATTTGGCCACCTGCCTTCTGCTGACTGCCATTACTAGAAACCCATATTCTAGTATGAATTTCCAGTAGAAACCCAATATTTGAGTGTACTCATTCTCTAGCTGGAATTATTCTGTTCTGTTGGCAGGAGCTTGTCTTTTGAGCAAAGGATAATTAGCTGAGATGAAAGAATAATGCACTTTATGACTTGAAACATTTTAGCGCTTAAGCTGTTTTTTAGACCAGCTTCTAAGCTGTATGCATCTGCATTGTCTTTGTCTGTCAGTCCTTCAATTATACATTTAAACCCAATAGCTGATTTCAGCTACATTTGGCAATGGAATTGCGTTAAGTTCCTACACCTTTTGTGAAAATAGGCAGCTGGCCTTAGGGAAGAGGCTCTATTAATTCCGAAGAGAGGAAATTGTTAGTAAGTTCACCTTTTTTGGATATCAGAGGATCCACAAATGAAAACTAGATTACTTTAGCTCTGTTGCTCTCAGAACTATTTCATCTTTTAAACATTACCAGTGAAGATCTGGACTCATTATTCCTGAATTTTCTCTTCCACTGCTTGTGTAGATTAGCCCATCTCCTTTGCTTCCCGTGAAAATACATTGATGTCCACTAGCTGAGGATCCAGCCATACCGTTGTGGTGGTCTGCTACCACCCAGCTAGTGTTGAGGGAAAACATTGGGAGTCCCTCCCCATTTGGGGTTCCCCAGGCTATACAGTGATGCAACTTGCCCAGCAGCCTTTGCTTCGGTGCTTTCTCCTTTTGGTTGGAAGCGTAACTCTTTCCACTTTGGCTTTGCGGAGAGCTCGTGTCTTTGATGTGCTGTGCAAGCCTGCAGCAGCTGTACCTGCAGACAGAGGGTTTGGAGGGTGTGATCTCCTAAAGGCATTGTGAGCCAGAGCAGGCAGCTCAGGTAGGTCTGCAAGAGTATGGCCATTGTCTGCCCTTGATAGACTCAGTCTCAGCGCTAGTACTCTGCTTTTGAACGCTTACTGCTCCCGTACAGAGCTGAATCCTGAGAACAGGGCACAGCGCAGCTGGTCCTACCTGCGTCCTTGCAGGAGAGTGCACACACTGAGGGAAACCGCACCCGCAGGGATAAAAACATCGGAATAAAGCTGTTAACTTACAACCAAATGGAGCATTGAACTCACCTAGAAGTGCCATAATAGAGGAACAGTCAGGGACCATATCGGCATTCAAGTGACTATTTTTAGCTTGTATTTACTAATTGCATAGGAGTAAGAAAAGTAAGTGCAATTACAAAGAAAAATGTTCTTGGTAAGCAGAATAAGATTTTTCTACACAGTGTCTCCTTCAGAGGAACTGGTACATTTATATCTAGTGTTTTTCTAAGAACAGAAAGGTAAGCTTACTAAATAGGTAGTAATTGGTATGAAATGGGCAGCCAGTTAAAGCTGAAAGCACTTGTAGCTGCTTCCCTCTTCATTACATTTTTTATGTAATGTAGATCGCAGAAGTGCAATAGCCTGACAATTTACTTGATTAAAAGTGACATTGTAAATACAGTCAAAGGCAATTTGTATTAGAAACTATTTTTGATAAGAAGGTTGTCATCTGTAATGTTATTAGGCTTTATGAGATGAAAGACAATGAAACCCTAATTTGCATATAATTCAGCTTAGTATTTTTTAATAAGGTTTTGTGTATTATCCAACCATGGGGTTTGACTTGCACAGATGGAACCAAGAGCTGGAACATTTTCAAAAAATGTAAACGTAAGGTTTGTATTTTGGGCTGGTTTCACTTTACATTTCAACAGCATTCATGCAGACAGGGACGAGTAAAGCAGTGGTCAAAAAAAAAAAAAAAAAAAATCCATGGGCTATATAATGCCTTCAGACCATGCTCAGGTCTCCCACAGATTTCACTGTCTGTCTCCTGGCACAGGAGTTATTGAGCCAAGACACAGAATTTATATTGCTGTC
>WHYT01015036.1:10249-43144 GCA_009806455.1 Tetrax tetrax | reverse complement strand
AAAAAAAAAAAAAAAAAAAAAAAAAGCAAATCAGAACACACTCCACCCCCCAAAAAATTCAAACTGAACAACCCAAAACAAATTCACGTGCACACTTCAGAGGCTCAGCTATTCCAGACAACAGTCCAGGTTCTCAGCATCATCATGAAGAACTAAATATTAATCATACTCCACATTCTTTTGTAGAGACTGAAACAAGCAATACCATTTTCTCTGAAAGTGGTACTTGTGAGGCTGTGAAGCAAGTGTCTTTCTGTTGTTCTGTTATCAAATTTGCTGTGTTTATTAGTCCAAGGACATTTTTTCCCAACTGCCAGCACTTCTAATCAAATTGGGAAATATTAAAATCAAGCTAATGGACCTGACATTGGTGCTCATGGCTGAGAAAGGCACTGCAAAATCCCTCTCTTTCTCTTTCTGCTGGGTTGACTTGGCAGAGGCAAAAGGTATAAAACCTTCCTCTGGCTAGGAACATCAGATAATTCTGTTCCATTTTTACTCTCTGGAAGCACACAGCATACATATATACACTCAAGACTTCAGACTTCCACATCAGTAAAGAAAGAACGAATCAAATTTTCCATGGCATAGCAGGCTACTTACTCTGGAACAATTTATTGAGTTGACTGACATTGTTTCTCTGCTCTCTGCAAAACCAGTCCAGGAAACTTGTTGTATATAAATACACAACAAAAAGAGCCACACAAAAGAATAGATAAGCCATCATCTAAAAGATAGTTAAGGAACAGGTCTACAAAGTAAATGAGGACCACTGCTACACCTTTTCCTGGGTTTAATCACAGTTCAGAAGAGGCTGTTGCCTTTGTTGTTTTCTTTAAGGGATGCCTGTCTCACAACTGGCAGTGATAGGTATTCTGCTTACGCACAACCATAGGACAGGTTTTGAATGTTCTCACTACCAACCATATCAACTCTTCTGACCTGTGTAGGCACTCAAATCCAGCCCTTCATGTGGTTCCTGCTGTGCTGCGCACAGGATTTGCATGGGAAACTCTTCCAATGCTCAGGAAAAATCTTCGGTTTCTCAGTAGAGCTTCAGCCTGGAGAGGCTGTTTTGGAGAGGAAATGGAGGGCAGGACTCCAATCTTTTAAAAGAGAAATAAACATTATTCCTGGAGTGTGTAAGTACTCGAATGAAGATCCCTTGGTGAAATATGTCTATAGAAATCAGATTGGAAACATTTCCCGTTACACAGATTTGTCATGAGGCGCGATTCTCATTTCTTTTATTTCTCTACTCTTTCACTCTTTGTGAACCTAGCCAGCAATTTCTGCAACGCAACTGAACTTGTGACTCATCACAACCCGCCTGCTTAGAAGCAAAAAATAAACAAGAGAAACTTTCTCCTCATTTTCCTTGTTCCTATCCTCTCCATGCACTCATCTCATGTTAGCATTGTTCTAGCAAGTGGCAGTGGTTGGACAGGTGATCAGGTATCAGTTTGGTAGGACATAGACATAGAATACATTCAGCAATGCAGGATTAAGCAGATTAAAAAACAAGTAAATGCAGAAGAGAGACTGAAAGGGGAGCAATACCTGATGCTAAACACGCACATAGAATGAATAGGGAAAAATATAAATATTACTAAACAGCTGCTGCTGGACTACAAATACAATGTCCTGTGAGAACAGTAATGTGCCCCTTTTCAGTACACAATTCCAGTATCACCACCTGTTGTGGTCAGGGAGGTTCAATTAAAACCTGAACAAGAGGGAAAATGACTACTCAGTATGCCCAGATTTCAAGGCACTAAGGAAGGATAATATCCAAGTCATGTCTGTTGGGCAGAGACCAGGAAAAGAGAGCCTGTTGGCAAGACAGCATTAGTTCCTCAATTACCATCCCAGGAGGAGATGCCTCCAGCCTTTTGGTTGAGCAGAGCAGCCTCAAAATGTCATTGCCCATGATTGCTAAAAGCTGCATGCTTCACAAGCCATCCCTTGAATTTCTGCTCTATTTTTATCTTGGGCTGGTTGCTTCCTACCCCTGATATGAATATTGAAACAGAGTGATAACAGTGTGAGTGAGCCAGAATATATGTTGGGAATGCTGAAAGTGAGAAAGGTAGGTTAGGAGCTGGGGGGGGAAGCTGTGAGAAGCAAGGTGATGTTGAGGTAATTGGGAGTGAAGATAGTAGTGCAAAGGAAACAGAAGAGGAAACTCAGGCTGTTCACACCCTTAAAAGCTGATTGACAGCAAAGAGGATGGCACAGGGTGAATTGATAGTAGAAGACAACTGAGAGATTGGATTGATGGCTGAGCAAGGCAGCTCATTTTGTGGTTGTCACAAACACAAGATGAATAGAACATGGAAATATTTATCAGTCAATGCATTATTTTGGGAAATTGTGAGGGCAGATGATAGACTGTGTGAAGATAATTCATTAGAGGGGGCTGGAGAAGAAGAGGAATTGGGGTGGAAGACAAAGAGTGTCAGAACCCGAGGAGTAGAAGTAGAAGTTAAATTAATAGAGTTGGAAAGGAGGGAGAGTTGGAAGGAGGTGGAGTAAGAGGAAGGTATCAGAGATATGGGAGCAGCACAGTCAGAAAACAGGGAAAAGAGTATTTGGGAAAAAAAAAACAGTAACGGGTAGAATAACTGAAGATGGAAGAAGGAAAAATGGTAAATGCATGAACTAACGAACTAACATGAAAACATGGAAGGTAGAAAATGGAGAATGAAGCTGGGAGGATACAGTAGGAGAAGATTTTATCAAAAGAAGATGCACTTGGAGAAGGAGACAAGAAGCTCACTACAGAACACTTTTTCATGTCTTTTTTTTTTTTTTTTTTGAGAAAAATAACAAAGCAAAATGGCGGGGCAGGGAGAAGCTTTTAAATGTTATGGCTGTTTAACAGAATGGTTGGGACATTATGTTACAAAAATATTATGCCCTTGTAAGGGTATTTGAAGAAATCTCAAAGGGACTTACATTGTATAGGACAGTCCTCATGGAGGAGAAAAAAACCTTTTCACTTAAAAATATGGAATTTAAAAATGTGAAGCTGGCCCATATTTCTAAGAGTACCTCCACATGGCAGTGTAGTATCTACTTTAAGAAGAGCTGAAAAGGTTTATTCAGGGGTTATAAAAATTATATTCCCTTTGAGGTTATTTTTATTTAAACATTCAAAAATCATTAGTCACTTTAAAAAATCTTGGCTACTTTTTGTATACTACATTTTTCTTTGAGTGCTTGTGTATTATGCAAAATAGACAGTGTTTCTGAGCCAAGAGCTTTTGGTATAAATTGAGTGGGTTCTAAACTAAGGCAGAATTATAAATAAATGTAATTTATTGCCCATCTTATGGTTTCTCTCTTCCCTTCCAACCCTTACTCAAAAAAATCTATAACACTGAGGATTGTGTGCTCCCGAGTTTGAAAGAGGAGGACTCACGAATCCTGTGTGAAAAGATTCCTTGCATTTCCACAATTCCCAGTTTGTATTTGCAGGCAATGGTATTGGGCATCTGGATCTTTGATCTTTAGGGAGCCAGAAACTTTGAAGGCAGTGAATGACTTCCTATCTGCTACAAAATCATGCTCATTCTCACTTAATGAATCTACAACAGACAGTGAGTTCCTTCATGGTGTTTCTGTTTATTCCATACATAATAAGGCTCTGTTGATTTTTGAAGCTCCTGTTTATGAAGCCGGAGCATAACAAGATCTTTCTTGTAGCTTAGATCCTTCCTCTCAGAAGAGTGTGTCATTTGCACAGGAAACTCTGCAAAAGGAAAGTAAGTGTCTCCCAAGTCAGTACCTGGTCAGGGAGAAATGCTAATCCTCTCCATTAGCTCGGCAGCCTCCAGCCAGACTCTAAGTGCGTGTGGTGCGAACACGAGGGTGGTTTGGGATGAGAGGGGTTTTTTGTGGTTAGGGTTTTTTTTTCTTTTTCTGTCAGCTGGACTATCCTTCCATTTCACAGGCTATAAAGTGGCACAGAGTAAATGTTATCCAGTAGTACTAGGCAAGAAATAAAACAAGAAGAAAAATCAAGAAACACACCCATCTATAAAACGTACCAGGACGAGCACACACTTGTTAGCACTACTGTGTGGTGGATCTGTACCTTTAGACCTTCTCAGCCATTAAAAACACTCTCTTTCTCCTCATGAAGATTTGGTTTTGAGAGTTAGTGTACAGCTGATGCATACAGATGGAAATGCAATACGTTTTGATAACCATATGGTGCAACATCAAAGATAGTCAAGGATAAAGATTATAACAACCTGCAAATTAATTTAGTGTTGAGCTTGATCTAGATCCCACCAAAACCCTGTGTAAGCTTTTTCAGTGACGTTTGGGTCAGTTCTTTCAGTTCTTTCTGTGCTCTTTGTATGTGACTTAAGTTTATTTTTCAAAGGTCAGCATAGCTGAGCATAAGTAATAGATAGCCTCGAAGCATCGTCTCTCTTTAAATCTGCCTCCAAATCACCTTTTGGGATTTCAAGGGGTTTTTTTACTGGTTTGCTCTCCCTAAAACAATAATTAGACAATGCTCCACTTGCAGTTGTAATTTGTGCTGGCAGACAATGAATGGTGAAGTGTTCCTCTGTGAATGACCAGGTGAGACTGATGATATATCTGCTGAAGACAAATATAAGTTGGAATACCTGTCAACTTTGGATTCTTCCTAAGAGCAAAGGTGTGGTGATAAAAACACCGGTCGTTAAAAACAAAAGACAGGAGCATTGCACAAGCAAGAACAATTGCCAATAAAGAGGCATTAGCTGAGTAAATATTACCACCCAGCTCCACTTAATTAAATGCTTTGCTAAACATATGCAAGTACTTTTATAGACACTAAATATGAAGGGGAATGCCAACGGACTTTACTGGAATTTTATTTAGTATTTCCTGTTTTCTGGGCCGAAGTGTCTTAACAGAGCTGCTTTGTTGCACTTCCTTGAGATCTGTTGCATGTTAATGTTCATGGACCATAGTGTTGCTACAAAGTGGGATGTGAAAAGTGTAGTAACGGTTGAGCAAAATGTGGTTTTGCACTCCGTGAGGCCTTCAGCAACGCTTTTCTGTAGACTTTGACAGATGGAATCACACTTTCTATGCTTCTGCATTCGTCTAGAGCCAAAGGTATAGATGTCTGTCAGTTCCTCTGTCTGTAATGCAACAGCTTTTGTTAATAGTCTGTGTCTCTCTACTTACTGCTTCATCCCCTCTGAGTGTTGCAGAGCTGCAGCCTTTTCCTTGCAGAGGAACATTCAAGTTGTTGAGTTTTGGTCCTGCTATGCTACATCTGGAGACCACCATGTCTGTGTTATTTGCAATCACTGTGGCACTACCTCATACCTGGAATGTCTCTTGGACACAGGTTCCCTCTTTATTTTGCCTCCTGTCTGCTTTTAGCTTGTCTCACGCTGTGCCTGCCCAGCCTCCTCCAGCCAGTGCGGCAGGTCGAGCGCTCAGAAACAGTTGCCTTGGACAGGAGCCAACTTTTTGACTAAGAAAGATCGATCTAAATGGCTGTTCATCAGAGTTTAATGATCCTTGTTAGCTCTGCGCCAGGGGCAAGATCGTCTCCTGACATCTCTGCGGGTATTATCACTATGCGGAGGTAAAAGACAGCAGGAGAGATCCTCATCCAAAATGGAGTTTGCAGTCTGATGCCGAGTCCCTGTTATTAATCACAGTTCACTTGTCTGCATGCAGACAGATTGCCACCTTTCATATATTTCTAACAGGAGCTGTGCAGAAGGTCATTGGTTATTCTTTTCCCTAAAGGGGATTCAGGTTTTATTAAGGGCATTTATTGTTCTTGAGGACTTCTATTTTTTATTACAGATGCTTGTAATCAACCTGCGTGCTATCTTCTTGCTCAGTAACTAGCAGAGTTTGCTCAGGCTGCTTGTTTTCAGAGAGCAGACAGCGTGCCTACCACCCAAAACACGCGAACAAATTCATTCCCAGTAGGATCATAATCTGCAGATGAGTTTTCTGCAGTAACTTCAGTATTCCGTGGAGTCTCATTAACGCACATTTTGAAAATCTGCACAGATGCCTGAACAGGCATTAGGAACCTCAGAAAATCCAACCTTTAGTTTTGTACTTAGTGTGACTTGACTTTTTGTAGCATCTGATAAGGTGGTGAAACTAATTGCTGTCAGAGTTGAATTCATCGGAGTTCTGCAAAACATACAGATTTATGTGAGGTGTGGCAGTGGAAAATGGTATGCTCTGTGTGCAAGCAGTCTCAGCTTCAAGTCTTATCAAATTTGGAATTGGTGGCCCTTTTGAACCTGTCGATTTTTCAAAGGTATTATTTTTTTTCTAGTTGACGTATCTATACACACCAGGGTCATGGTCCATAGTCCCTTTCTGCACCAGGTATATATTCAAAAGGGGGTATAGAAATAGTCCATAGGACTTGAAAAAAAATCAACAGTTGGAAGTGATTTGCTCTGATGAGGCTCTCAAGAGTGTTTTATATTACAAGATTGCTGGATTTAAAACAGTGGATGAATTTTCTGTGCCACTTAATCCTAGCAGAGTTCACATTTTGCTTTCTAATCCTGAAAGACCCTTTCTCCCTCCTAAATCTCTGCTGTCATTCCTGCTGTGGTGATGGTGATCTAAGCTTTGAGTGGGAACTACTGGGACTTTGCAGGACTGCAGGTGGTGATTTTGGAAAGTTAAGTCAAGCCTTCATTCTTCTGAAGCGAATATATTCGAATCCCGCATAATTAATTGTGGATTGGATTTCCAGCTGTAATTTTTAAAGCTGAGGGGACGGGGAAGGCCTCTCCTGGTGCAGGACTGCCCGTGGGCTCTGTGCTGCCCTTCTCGCAGGGCCTGGCACGAAGCACACGTGTGAAGGGCGGAGGACAACGCAGAAGGCCTCAGAGCAACCTGCCCATAACACGGCAACCGGGAAGCAAAAGGAAGTTTCCCTGGTGTTTGCAGATTTTATGGTGTTGGTTTAGTCCTGGGACGGCCTCAGCGTACTTGGTTGTTTTGTACCCTGCCCTCCCCTGGGGTCTGCGTGGTCTTTAATTCAAAGGGAAGGCAGCTCCTCAGCCTTGCAGCCCGTGAACTCCTCTGAGATGTGACAAGCGACAGCGTGCCACCGCGTGTGGTGTTGTCCTCAAGGCTGACAGCGCTGTCCTTTGCACCCAGACTGCTCCAGGGAGGTTTAATTTTTCCTGATAAATGAAAAGACATTAAGAAATGTCTCCTGCCCTTTGGAGATACAACCAAGAAATTTCACCTAGTTTAAGCACGATGTAATGGGTGGTTATTCCTAGAGATTGCCCTCAAAATACACCTCTTAAATGGTTTGAAAATGCACTGCAGAAAAGTCACCAAAATGGCTTGTTAATAAACAGACATTTCTCATCACACACCAGAACAGAGAGGCTTAATTTCTTGGTGGCTAAATAGTAATGTTAGAGATGAGCTACTCTGTGATTTTGTTTGCAGGGTGGATGAATTTCTAAATATATTTTTACTGAGGAAGAGCTATATCACCATTACTGATAAATAAATGCAAATGTTAGAGTCATAATCTTCTTTAACCAAATAATGCACAACAATTAAGTTTTAAATTATTGATGTTATAGAAGGCAAAACAGCCGCTAGGCACAGGAGTTTCCATGACTTCAATACAGAATAATGAAAACTCTTTTTTCCTCATTTTTGTTGAGTGCATTATTAAAATGCAATTTTTTTTTTTTTTTTTTTTTTTTTTTTTTTTGTCTTTTGATCTTTGAAGTCTACTTAAGCAAGGCCATTGGGGAAAAGTTAATTAAATTGGGAAAGTTAGCTGGCATATTTACCATTTCAGGGGACATACTGTATTTTTGCAGTGAGAGGTGAATTGAGTTTGCATTCAGAAGAGTAACCTGTACAAAAGCATCCCTGAACAACCACAAAGCACAGAGGCAGAAATTGGTTATTGAAAAACAGGAACATGGCTAGAGAGCTTTATATTTTAATTTCATCTTTAATGCTTGTTGGTCTTTTTGTGTATATTGATAAATAGCTATGAGAAGGCTACTTGGGATTGTTTCAGTGGGATAGCATTTTCTGTACAAGGAAAAAGAGAAATTTTGAGGTATAATGGCTTTTTTGCTTAGCATAGAAAAACTGTAGCAAGGCTCAAGAACTGGAAGCTGAAAGCACACGAATTCAAACCATATTAGACACTTTAACTATGCAACCAAGTACTGAGGAGAGGTCTGAGCTCTCCATCTCTCCATCTCTTCAGTTCTGTAACACAGGAGTCCAGGCTGGGCGTTCCAATGGCCCCTAGGGACTGTGACCAGGACATGCGTGGGATGGGAGGGATGTGGAGCAGCCAGGAAGGAATATTTTAAGATTTACAGTGCAAAGCTAGCGTCTGTGGCAGCTTGAGAAAGTGGGATCTGTGACAAAGCGTGATGGCAGGGATGCGGCAGGGTCTCACTACCTGTTTTTTCAGAAACCTGCAGACCTTGCATGTCCCATGAGCATGACCCTGCCTTCGGCAGGATCAGGCCATCGGTGTTAACTGCTGGCTATTGGACAGCAAAAAGGCTCAATGCCTGGAGGTGCAGTGGGCACAGCTATAAATCTCTCATGAGAAGCAAGTAATGTGTTGGGAATCTTTGACAAGTTTAATTTAGTAACTGTGCCACAACCTCGACGGGGGTTTTGTTTGTTGGAGACTTGTTTATTTTTTCTTTATTTTTTTTCATAAGTCTGCTAAATTATTTAGGGGCTGAATTTTAAAATTAGAAGATGCGGCATTAAAAAAGCAATGAATATTTTATGAAGGGTTCTGGGATTTCATGGTATCAAAATACATGTTGCAGCCTTGGAGACTCCAGTACGGAGCCACATGAGCCACTTGGTCCCCGCCATCTGACCTGCGGTGCCTGTCACAGCCGCAGTGGAAAGCAGAGGTGTCCCCTTCATCCCCCAATGCAGGAGGGAGCCTTGTGTTGCCCAAGGAGCCCAAACCGCTGATCCACCTTGGATCAAGTTTCAGGAGTTTTCCTTTTTGATGGTAACTGAGAAAACAGTATTTTATGTCAGTGGAGTTTCTACATATTTTGAGAGTGTGATTTTTAGGTGGCAAATGTGGGGCTTGTTTTATATACACAATGGGAGACACGAGAGGAGCTGCAAAAGCATTTGAGACAGTTCCCAGCAGCACCATGGGACCAGTAAAGCCACTGGAGAGTTCACAGAGGCTGGAAGAGCAGAAGCCTGTGCAGAAACAGCAGAAATGGGAAGCACAGGCTGGTAGGGACAGAGTCTTGGGATGTTTCTCTGCAAAGAGAGGAGCAGCAGGAATTAAATACATGAGCCTTTCTCCAGGACGACTGGCAGGTATCCTAGAGGGATGCGTTTGAGCAGGCTGCTGCACACGGAGGTCTGTCTGTACCTCAGTGGATCCCTTAGCAACCTTTCAAGTCAGATGAGATTTGCAGCGAGTACTAATGGCTACAGTCAGGCTTTCTCCAGTGTAATTTACCCATGTCTAAAGGTATGTAAAATAAGTCCTGATGACACTTTCTTATGAATTAGCAGATCTTGCCGACACAAATCAGGAACTCAATACAATATTCAGCAAGCACATTAAGTCTCCTTCTAATATGCTGCATGCTGAGACACTCTTCGTTATTACCTTAAAGTACAAGAAGCTGGAGAAATGCCAGCTTCTCCTCTCTGATGGCAACAACAATGACATAGGCAGAAATAATTAGCTCTGCTACACAACTGGCATGGATGATGCTGTTCATCAAAGCGCATTTCCCTCTCTTTAGCTGCTATGTAGAAATCCTTGATAATTAATCAGCTCTTGGTGACACTGCAACACTAATAAATCCTCAAGAGTTGCGTTTAATGCGTTGTGCATTTATGCAGACCTCAATATTGCCAAGACAATTGTGCTGCAGATTGAGCCGGAGCTGGGGTAACAGCAAAGTGCCGCTGAGGTCGAAGGAGCTTGGAGGACTTGCCCACAATCTGCCTTTGTGTGCAGTGTCAGAGCATGCCCTTGTCCTTAAACCTGAGAAAGCAAGAGCCCTTTGGGTTTCCTACAGACTTTTACTATAATAGTTGGAAGAAAATATTTTCTGGCAAAGACAGCCTATTCTAATTCAGTGAATTTTTAAAGGAGCTAAATTTTGACTCTAAAATACAAGCTGAAAGTTTTTCTCTTTAAGTTTACAAAAGCCTGAGTATTTTTTATTTAATTCCCTGTTTCATTATTATACACATCTACCTTTCCTGCTTTGTTTTCCAAAGCAGGAGACCCTCAGCTGTATGCGAGGCTGATCTCGGCGGGATGCTCTGGCAGTTGTCTGGGGCAGTCACCTGCCGGAGTGTGTCGCTCCCTGCTATTAAACAGGCACTGGGGCTGACTGCATGCCTTTTGTTCTTGCCTCTTTTTTTCAGGAAGGGATCCTTAAGAAAACTCTGATGAAAGTTCTGCTCTGAAGGTCTGATTCTGGAAAGAGAACAATTTCTTGCTGAGAGATGACTTCACTGAGTGCATGTCCTAGGGCAGGCAAGCTTGTGAATTCATAAGCTTGGGGTGAGAGAGCATCTCAGGCTCACCCAAGCGTGTCTTTATGATAGCTAAGGCTGTTCTCAGGAATCCTTCATTACCTAACGCCACAACATAATTTCATAGCATCACAAAACAATTTCCTTGACCATATCAGAGGAAAGGGTTATTTTTTTCCCACCAAATTGCACTGCAATTATATTCTACACCAGAGAATAATTCATTCCTCCATTGCGATGCTGGAGATGCTTTCTCACTTTTACAGCATCAATTTCTCCTGCTATTGGCACATACTGTAACAAAGAGCAGGAAATGGTTTCAAATGTGTCCATCCTACTGACAAGGATTGTAATGAGAGTAGAAAGTGGGCCAACATTAGCTCTCATAGTGTCAGTAGCATAAGCCTAAGTGCCAAGCCATTTTAATTAATTATGTACTAATAGTCTCTGGGCTGACGTGGTGTTCAGCATACTCTATGTATACGAGTTATACTCATCAGTTCTATTTTTCCTTTTTGAATAAAAATTAGCAGTAATCCTTCAGTTCTGTGGAAGCCTTCTGTTGCAATCCAAAAGTCAATGCAGCATTTAGGCTTCATATGTACTTTACCATTCCCTTAGGCCGTTGTTTAAATGGCATTTTTAGGAAAGTTAAACACCATTAGTATTCTGTGTCCTGCTTTGGCACAGCAAAGTCACTCCAGAGCTTCTACTGGTAAGGTTTACAACTACTTTGGGGGACCAGGCAGCCAAAACAGCAGGAACACAATGGCAAATAAGATCCTAATAGCCAGAAATTCATAGGGAAGATTTTTATTTTGGCAGATACTTTTTCAGGTTTGGGTTTTTTTAAATGTCATCTTTTTCCCTATAGAATGGCTGTCTTGGTCTCTCGGCCATAGGCTACTGGAAAGTCTCTTCTTGTAGTGAATGGAGGATGTCCCCTGTGGACCTTTTCCACTGTGAAATCAAATATTTTAGAAATGCCTGGACTGATCTGGAGAACAGATGGTTAAATATAGAATTGGAGGGAACGCAAAATGTGCACATGGTGCCATGGCAAAGTCCCTGGAGCTGATGGTGGTTTCTCTGGTAGAAAACAGTCCTGGAGGAAGGCAGCTCACAATTCAAGGCTAATTTGGAAGGACTTGGGAATTTGCTGTCTGGCTTCTGTTTTAATTGTTGTTTAATAGTAAACACTCCCTCAATACAGAGTGGATGGCAAATATCAAAATAATTAAATGATTGCAAGTGCTAATGAATTTCCTAAATAAGCAAAGACATTCAAATGCAATAGGCTTTAGAACCATGGCAGGTCTTTATATCTATGAGATTGCAGCTTTAAAATGAGACACTTTTCTCATAGCTCATCAGAATACAGCTTTTTTTCAGAATGAAATATCTCCTCTGTCCAGGCAGGAGAGCACTGTGATACTCAGGATATTTAGTAAAATAATAAATGTACAATAGTCATGGTTATTTTGACTTTTCTCTGTCCAGTAAGTATTTGTTTTGAAAAGATAGATTGTAGCTCTCCGTGCAGATGCCAGAAGTTAATGTGTGCTATAACCCCAGTACTAGATTATATTCATAGCTTTCTCATGTAAGATCACATAACATACAACCCAAGAATAAATTCAAGGTCTTTTGTTTTGGTAGGCCTACTTTTGTCTGCAAAGAACACAAAAAAAGGCTCTGATTAAAAATCTGCCTTCCTAATCCACATATTTGTTCCATAAAAAATTAAAGTCTCTTTGATTTTAACTTGTACTCCTACCTCAAATACCACACTTTGTCTTCTGGATGCACAACCCCTCAGTTCTTACATTTTCTTATGAGCACATGGACCTTTCCATAGAAGCAGGCACAATATGTGCTGATGAGACCATGAGAAAACCACTGCCCCGCTCATCGAGCTGTAATTTCAGTTAAGCCTGCTCTCTTTGCTGCTTGAAATTAAGATGAGTAGAGCAGGAGGCTGACTTTGGAAGTTTCTAGTGGTAAATATCCGGAGACTACTATCCCTGTCAAAAGGGATGGATGTTTCAACAGCTAGTCAGCCAATTTCACGCTAAAATTAAAGTTGTCAGTCATCAGGTGGCCTGCTTGGTAGATAAGTGATACTACAGTTTCACATACCCAACCTTTTTCTATCGGTCAGAATTTGATGCAGAATCCTTGCTGGAATGCCATTGACACACAAAGTGTGGCAATTATTGCTAGCATTTTTATTCTCAAGGTTTTTTGGCACATTGAGCTCAGATTCCCATTTGCTTGGTTTAATACATGTAAACAATTCAATTTTTCATCAGTTCTGCTCAAGAGCTCATCAGTGACTGCATATGGGTGTAATCAAGTAAGCATCATTTACTAAATTCAAAGCTTAGTTCTTTCATTTCCATCAGTTCCTACTTCTTTTTAAATTTCCTAGAACAGCTTCACATTTTAAAATAGTGTTAGTCAGGATTCTTCTTTGTTTGTTTGTTTTACTCTTACAGATATCATTACAGTGATTCTTTTTTTTTCTGTGTGAACTGTAATCCTACTTTCCCCACATAATTTCTTTGCAAAGCCAGATGGACAGAAGTGGTCCCATGCCATGCTGAAATATTCCATCTTATTTATACAAGATAAATCTTGCTCCTAAACAATTGTGAAGAATGTGTTCATTATATAATATTGACTAGATTTGTCCTTCAACTCATTCTTATTTCATCTTCCATCATTCTGCTGTTCTTCTCTATACACATGTACTAGAAAAGGGAAAAAAAAAAGCTGTAGTGAAGATGATGACAGGAATCTTGTGAGATGGATGAATTTGTCTAGCACTGTTTTGCCCCCACGATGACAAACACATTTTTTTCCCTCACCCTTTCTCCTCTTCTCCCTGAAGTATACAGAGCTCCCTTGGGTTAAGCCAAAAAGCTGCTTGGTGCCACTGCTGGGTAGCAGAGCACAACGCGTGCTGCTCAGTGTCAGGACTCCCAACTGATTGCTGATTTTCTGTGCTCAGAATTTCATGTGTCTAAATACTCCTAATGTGCATCTCTGGAAATCCATCCGTGGAAAAAATACATTTGTTTCATCAGGAGAGTACACTAGACTTTTCGGGAGCAAGTATTCGTAACGTATATCTGTGGTACATATCTGATATCTTTACTTTATTCAGGTGTAGCTCTTCAAAGCAGTCTTTCAAAGGGCAGAAATCCCCTGTGCGGTGCAGAAAGACTGAGGCTTCAAGGCAGAGGGAGTAAAACCCTCCTGCTGCAGTTAGACATCTCAGTGGGCATCAGCATTTCTTCCTTCTCCCCGCAGTGCCTGTTGCTGCACTGTTAGGCTAATCACACTTCTGAAGGCACACTGTACTTTTCATTTAGTACAATGGCAAAAAGCCATTGATATGAAGACAGTGGGTGATTTTTTTACTCCTTTGTCTTTCAAAGCTTTTTAGCTTGTCCTCTTGTATCCTCCATGCCATCACCAGTCTCAAAGACCAAGGGAAGGCCACTTGGGCTGTGCAGCAGTAAGAAAGCGGCGCAGGCTTTCTGCTCACACCTTTGTCCCAGCCTGCGTGCCCAGGAGCGAGGTTGTACACCAGAGCCTGTGCCTGGGGAGGACGGGATGTGCTGGGGAATTTCCAAAAATTTCACTCTCTGACACAGATATGCATGCCTGGATCAGCGCTGTCTTTAATTGAAATCATCCTCTCCTCGGTATGCTAATCTGATCCTTTGTGGGAGTTCCTTCCCCTCCCTGTGCTTTCTGCTTGCATGTTTGCAGCTGAGTGTTGCCATTATGGGCAGTAGCATGCTTCTTCCAGTTTTTTCTACCTTTTTGAACAGAGATATTAAACCTCTTCCCCATAGACCTTGCTATTTCTCCCATTCACTGCATAAATGCTGCATAAAATGCTGGTGTCTCCCGCATCTGGACCCAAGTGCTTTGTGATGCCTATTAAGAAGTATCTTACAAATTGCAAATTATCTGTTCTATTGCAATGGTAAAGACTTATGCAGTTTCACTTTTTTCCCTTGTCTGGGACAGACCGTCTCCCCATTTTTACTTACCTTCTTGACTTTATAGTGCTTGAAATTCTGCTTCCAACACTGGAAGTTAAAAATGGAGTTAGAAAAAGCACACCAGTTCCCCCTGTCCTGTAGGAGTAGACTCTTCAGCTTACTTTGACTATTGTTTTTTTGCTGGGCTGTTGTGTAGGACTGCTGTTTCAAGGTTCACTTACAGTAGCAGGCAGGAAATTACATTCTCTCCACAATGTTCAGAGTTTCCAGCTCCAAAAGGTCATCTGTAGGAAAAGTCTGTGTAAGGAAGTAAAATAAAGGTGTGGAAATTATTTTCTAAATCAGTGTCACTGGTTCATAGAGGGCACACAAGAATAGCCATCCTGTTGGTTTTAAGATGGAGGAGGAAAGACATTCCCTAGCTCATGACTTTCCATATTAAGCAAGACCAGTACTGTGTCAATTTGCAGAAGTACAAAATGAGCTTGTACTTTTCAAATTACTCATTTTCACCAGTCAGTCCTAAGGCCCTGATTCAGCAAAGCAATCTAGCTGAAATCATTCTCTCCCAGCAAGCCTCACCATCCCAGTTACATCACAGGCGCCTCGAGAGCACATGCGTTCATCTGCTATCACAATTAAAGAAAATAACCTGATCCCTTTGACTGCTTCTTAAAATAACTTCAAAGGGCTTTTTACATGCAGAGTTTCTTGTGGGGGAATGCTACAACCAAACAGCAATGTGTTTCAAGTGTCCTCATCTCGGAGATGTGACCACGTTGCAGCGTTATAACCACGGTGAAGCCTTTACTCTAATGTGCTAGATGTCAGGTTGAAAACCCTGGTTTGCCTCTTAAATCTATGTCTATAGCTCAATAACAAAGCATTTTTTTAACAATTTGTTACTTAAGTGATTGTACAGATAGTTAATTCAGCCAGAATGCTGAAAAAAAAAATCATATAGTTTACAGAGCAATATGGTTGAAAATCCTTTTGCAGTAGGACACTAACATAATAATGATATCAGATGAGCTAGTCATGTAAAAATGATAATGTAAACATAGAAAACTACCATTCTTTTATGCTGTTTCCTTACCAGTCATTATTTATGCACATGTTTTCTTAGATTCCAGTTATTTGTTTAGTTATTAGTTTAGTATATATTAGTAACTGTAGTTGTAAATGTACCTTCGCCTTTACGGACTATTAGGCTTGGATCCAGCACAGAGTAAAAATAGAGCTTTATCTATTTATACTATCTTATATCAATAGGCAAAGGCAGACATTTTTTTTTTGTCCTCCCTCATCTTTAGCTATGGAAAAATGTTAATTAGTCAGCAGAGGCAGTGAACAGCAGAGTGGAAAGTTCTTACAAATAAACTCTTTGGAAAAAAATGTGACCTTAACAAAACAGAAGTTGGAAGCATTAGGCACCCTGTAAATAGTTTGGTTTTACAGCTGCTAAAAGGGTGGAAGAATAGATTGCAGTTCCTGAGCTAAAGCACTGCCATAGCCAAAATTGCTCAGGAATGTAACAAGTGAAAGACTTTCCCTTAAACACCCTGAACAATGTCTCAGGGGTCGCAGGAACAGGCAGGATAGTGCTAGGGTTGCTTCCACATATGGCTGTAAGCGTCTGTAAGATGAAGGCCGGTGTGTGGTTGGTGAGAACTGCTTTAAGCAAAGGCTGTTAAAGTGCTCGGGAGCAGAAGATGCTCTTGCAGCACGGACAATGGTTAAATAACATTACAAAGCGTTAACGCACGAATGCAGTGTAGATTTCTTCTCTGAATTTCCACTATGACAGTGTGAAGTGGACCCCATGTATCTGTGGTAAATAACACAAAACAATGGTGGCTGAGGTCTCGAAATGGGCAAGTCAAAGTCCAAGAGCTAAGTTGTAAGGACTGTGGCACTTCTGGACTTAGCAGGTGCCCGTAAAACCTCACCTCTTGCTGTGCACAAGTTTGCATTTTTCATAGCCGAGTGTGTGAGAAGGAGAGAAGCTATTTATTCAATGGAGTTAAAAACTGTAATTGTTACTGCTTTGTTTAACAGAAAGTGCAGCGAATTGTTTCCTAAGACTGCGTTAGAGGTGTGGTTTGATCACGCTGATAGTCCGTGCTTTAAAGGCCATGGGTATTAGCAATTACTCACAGTTGCTATGACGTTTTCAAGGACTTTTTTTTGCCTCACACAATTTGTCTCTGCTCTCTTGACCTGAAAAGCTCTCCTCTCTTTTGAAGCTTTCTAAGTAAAGTTTCAGATTCATGAGACAAAAATAAGCAAAAAAGGGCAGTGATTTCTTTGTTTTTTTAAAAAAAGTTTAAGTCAAGCACCTTTTTATGTACAAAATTAAACTTCTTGATAGATATGGACCAAGTTTTGGGGTTTTTTTTCAGATTTTTTTCTTATTTGCAAAAGTGAGTTGACATTATAAAATAGCATCTTGACTTTGACAGAAAAACTGTCTCTTGCCCAAACCTGGCTATTATCTCAATATGATAATACAGTTTTATGTCATTCTGTTCTTTGGGAAACAAATGTCAGCTCACTTTGACTCACCACCAAGTTAAGATACCAGTTCACTTCAAAAGAAACCTGCACAGAGTGGCACACATGGATGCTGCGAGTTAAGAACAGTGACCCCACCGTGCTCAGTCAAGTTGTGATTTTACAACAGCAACGATAATTCCTGAGCATCTGATTTGTGTGTGTGTCTCTCTCTAAAATGTCATGCTATGTAATTTAAGAGAGGAATTAATTTTCATGATCAAAAAATATTAAATCTGATTTTTTTTTTTTTTTAAACACTGTTTAAAAAAAAACAACAAAGAAAACCCCTACTCAAATCCACTTTTCTTCCTGATTCCAATTAAGAGTTCAAATAACTCCCTTGAACAGGATTTTCCTGGGTCAGTGTTTCTGTCTCAAGTGAATTCCCCCATTTATATCTCCTCACCCTTACTGACCCTTTGCAGAGGAGGGTGCTGCTTCATCTGAAAGCCATCCCGTTCCTTCGCGCCAAATCACTCCCATGCTGCTTGACGTCCAGCCCTCCACCAGCACACACGACAGCACACCTGCCTCTCGATCTGGTCAGCATCTTGCGATGATACGAAGGGAGCGTAGTTCCACCGACCCGTGACTGCGTTTTACAGATCTCGCTCTCTCACCAGCGATACCTGGTTCCACCTCCAAGAAAGTAGATCAAATAAAAGTTCAATTGTTTTGCAATGAATTGTAGTGAGGCAGAGCTGTCAGTTTAATTATCTCTTAACTCCAAACTTGAAGCCTCTAATAAAGGTGCTCGGGAGCAGGCGGTTAGCAGAAATAAAACAAATGATGGTACACTTGCTTTTAATGGGGCTGAGGTGGTGTTCTTCAGAAGGGAACAGCGTACAGAGAATGTCTGTGACTCACCAAGCCTGAAACCAGCCGTGTGACTCTGAGCACAGAGAATGGGGCAATCAGCTGGGGAAGGTTACACGTTGAGGTGGGCCTTGTAAATCACTTTAGGGGGAAAATTCTTCCCCTTATAAAAGATCAGCTTAGGCTGGAACACAACATAAGCCTTATTTTTCAATGTTTTTAGTGGATTTTGACAACAGAGACCCTGTGCTAGCCTGCTAAACCATGTCAGATGTAATCTTTAAGAATTTTAAAGGCAATATTCCTAAAGGCATGTCCTGGATAATAAGTCTCTCAAGAGGGCTTGACTCTGCAGAAGAGGAACCAACTAAAATCACCAAATTAATCATTGCTTACTTATCGACCACAGCCCATGGGCTGTTTCAGCCCATGCTGTAGGCTGGGAAGGTGGGAATGAAAGTAGGAACTTAATTTCTCTGACAACCCCATCAACTGTCACAGTTTTCTCATAGCTAATCCAAAGATGATCTATAGGCAGTGCAATGGTGAGGGTGACTGAGCACTGGCATGGGTTGCCCAGGGAGGTTGTGGACACTTCATCCTTGGAGATACCCAAAACCTGTCTGGACGCAGTCCTGGGCAAATGGCTCTAGGTGGCTCTGCTTGAGCAGAGGTGATGGACCAGAGGACCTCCGGACTGGCCCAACCCCAGCCAGTCTGTGATTCTGTGGACCAGAGCAGCATTCAGCACAGAAGAGGTCCAGAAATCCCTGTCCACTCCCGTACTAATGAGCTGCTCTGTTTGGTCCCCATATCCTGAACTAGATCTGCTTTTAGCTGCAAAGTCTTGGACACAAGTGACCTGCTCTAACATCGTGCTGGCAGGTGCATGCTTTGGGGAAGAATGAATAAATGTTGCTCAGAAGGAACAGAGAAGTCTTGTTCTGTTTTTACCTCTCTTTCTCCCTGCAGGGAATGGGTGAGGTGTATCCAGCCAACTGGGTCACCTTTGTGGATGTCAGAAGAGGGTGAATAATTAGTAATTTTGTTTGATTAATTTTGCACTTTTTCTCCCCCCAGGCCACCTGAAATTCTACTGAGCAGATGATAGCTTCCCTGGAAATGAGTCATCTAGCAAACCCTTCTGCTAACAGTTTTTGGGCTGCACCTTATGGTACGTAGATAATTTACAGCATTTGTAGTTCAAGATTATAACTGATTTTATTGGGCTTTTCAGTCTTTGGCAATACTAAGATGCCTTCACTGGAGGGACAGTAAATGCAGAAATCGGGTATTTGTCATGATGAATCAACCATTATGACTTTTACAAACTTTGTTTTGTGAAAGTATTTGCTTGCTTTGCTTGAAATATATTATTCATGCCAACATATTTGCTAAGAAGTTTGCAAAAAAAAACAAAGACAAAACAGATACAAAGCAGGAAATATATGTTTTAAAATGGCAGACTCATTCTTCTAAAAACATTTGGATGTTTGTCTAAGTCTTCAAATATGAGCAATTTTTTCATTTTACTGAGACAGGTTTGCACCCGACTGGACTTGACATGAGTTAGTAAGAAAGCCCCTCCAAAATCTGGTGCTACTGGAGGAAAAAAAAAAAACATGTTGCTGTATCCAAAACATCCAGTGGGGAATTATGCAAAGAGATTACTCATCACTGGAGCAAAGTCTTAATTTCACGTTCCCAGCACTGATTTACATCTGAGCCACAGCACCAGCTTCTCTCCCTGTGCCTGTTCCCTTGCGCAACAGGAAAAGGCTTTTGTCTCCCCTGCAACTGCTGGTGGCTGGGAAGTGAATCTGATTCAACCTATGACAACATGTGTAGATCTGTGAACTGCAACAGCACAGACCTGATTTCGGGGAGATCTGGTAACACCAGGCCAGGCTGGTGACCAGCAAAAAATTGAACCCTGACTCAAGAACTGAACTATTTGCTCACCTTTCAGCTGTGACTTTAGTTGGCCATGCTTATGACAACATCTGTTTTGCCGGATGGCAGTAAACTAAACACAGCCTGAATTCCTGCATAAACAGAGATGATTCAAGATTGCTGTCTGTCACAAACGTACTGCGAACTTTCAAATATTGACTGACAGCGCCCATTTCTGAAACCTGCAATAAAAACTGTAATTAAAAAAAAAAAGGCTTTTACCTCCACAGTTACAGAGAAAAGTCTGAAAATGTGACATTGGGGTATATGGATGCCTGAGAAACTGAGATATAATAATAAAAAAAACCCACCGACTCTGGTTACTGACTCTGCTTCTTTGCTTTTCTGGCAGTCGGTGTTGACAACAAGCTCATAAAGTTGTACATAATTTTAGAAAAGCAAAACATAATTTAGTAGATTCTGTAGTTTCTATTGATTATTTCTGAGGTCAAAAACAAGCCATAAAGGAGTTAATGCAATTATTACAGAGGCGAGTCCCTTGTCTGTGCTTCCTGCTGCTGGAGCGGCTCCACTATTCCTCGCTTTGACCCTAACTGTGCTCTGCTTTCTCACACCTTTATTGCCTCCCATCCCAGTTTAACTGTTGGTGCACAGCACCATAAGCTGCTTGGGGTATCCCCTTCTGCCTTGCCATCCTGGCAGATGGCACATTTCAGGCTTTGTGCTTTCTTTTCCCCCTGCTCTGCCTGACCCAGGGAGCAGCCTGGGATCTGCAGACACGGCGTGGGGGCACCTGTGGGCACGAAGGCACGGATGGGAAAGACGTCATTTGGCCACATGCGAGGATGTGCAAAGCAAAACAGCAGTGGGGAACTGTGAGGGGCTGTTTGAAAGCCTGGGCCACCCAAGGGCTAGAAAAGGAATTCATTAAGGAGAAGGGAAAGGAAAAAAGCCCTTAATTTGTCTCTCCTAATCCCCCCTCCAGCAGGCTGGAAGGAGTTCCCCCGGGACAGGGACATGCTGCTCCCTTGGGAAAGGGCTGTGCTGTATGGATGAAGGAGCTTGTCCCTGCGTGCTGAGGGCGTGGGGAGGCCAGGGCACCCTGGGGCAAGAACAGAGAAAAGAGAAAGTGAAATACAGAAAAACAAACCGAGAAAGGAAGCTCAGAGAGGGAGAAATTATGGCAAGCGCTGTCAGGAGCTAGAGACCCAGAGACATCCATCTTCCTTGTGCAAGTTAGAGGGGATCTGATAACACACAAGGTGGTTAAAAGCAATGTCTTTGCACTCTGTCCTGTGTCCCCTAGTAGGTATACAAGAGACCTGCAACTCCACAGTTTGCGTTTGGGGTTGTCTGCCCAAGGAGCTTTCACTTCCCATTCATTACTGCCGAAGTGAGCTGCTGGGAAGCCACAGAGCACAAAGCAATGCCACTCATGCTGCCATCACTTCTATTTTCAGCTCCATGAGCTCCAGAGGAGCAAAGCAATGTGAGGGAGGATGGGGAAACCGGGCTGCCCAGACACCTCATCCCAGCTGTGATTTACCCTCCTCTAAGGCAGCTGATAGAAGAGGTTGTGGCTGGATTGCTCTGCATGAGTAGTATTTGGATTTGGAGAATTCACTCATTTGGATTTGTGTGATTTATTGAGTAGCAAAAACAAAAGAAAAAAATAATCTTTTATTTTCTGCTGTTCTGTACAAGCATTTCTGAAAAAAAAAAAAAGGTGTAGGGCTGGTAGCAGACTGCAGAGCGAGTGAGAGACTTCCTGCACTTACACCATACGTGACCGGGGTGGGACATGCCTGTCTTCACTGCATTGTTGCAAGGGGCCACTTTGCCTTCTTTCTGGAAAACAGTAGGGAGTTTCTTTTCCCCAATTTTGTGAATAATTAGATCTGTTTCAGTATTTCAAAGAGATTGCTAAACACTTCAACATCGAGAAAGCCAGGAGAGCCAGCTTGCTTGGGGTGATGCTGTGAGTGGGTTGCAGCTGTACGGGTCTGACTCAGGTCTGTACCAGGGACTTTCTCAGCATCCTTGAGGGGAGTTAATCAGGCTCTTAAATGTGCTCAGGTGGCCTCTGATGTGCTCAAAGCTCAGGCCCAGCTGCTTAACGTCCTTCATTTGCAAAGGTACCTGGTTTCTGAAACTGCCCTTTAGCCAGTCTCTGTGTTCTGCCTCTATTTACCAGCTAACTTGAATTGCAATGCAAGATCAGGACCTGGTACCTTCTAGAAATTAAGCCTTTGTTTTCTGCCTGTAAATCAGGAGCCCCAGCACCTCCCTGCTTCATGGGTGGACTGCAAGCTGGAGGCTATGAAGTATCATGCAGTGTAAGGTAAGAGAGATTGGCAGTATATTTGCATCTGTTTTGTTACGGGCTTTGCTCTGTGCATTGCTGGAGGATGAGCTAAGGAACAAAAAAATTCAATTAATATTTTTTTAATTATTTCTGTAGAAATTACCATGCATTTACTGGTTTTATGCTGCTTTTTCTTGGCCCTGTGCTCCTGAGGTTTTGTTTTGTGTTGTGGGGCCCCTTGTCCTACCTTGTGAGACTGAGAACTGTGGCTGTGCTTACTGACTTGTTGATGCAATATGACCTACGGGGCTTAATTTTGAAAAGCCTTTGTTGATTTGTTACTTAGGAGAGAAGTGACAAGGTACCCTCTTACTAGTTGAGATCTTTCTGGTTCCCTAGCCTCAGTGTGGCATCTGCTGCAGCCATGTCTTCTGCAGACAGGCAAAAGTTGAACATCTTTTTGGAGGAGTCTCAGGATTTACAGGCCAAAAGTCATTAGTTCGTTTCAACAGGCAGTGAAAACAAAATGTGAGCTCCTTAGGACTGGGACTTCTTTTGGTACTTGCCCATGACTCTGGCTGCTGCAAGACCTCTCTTTACACTTGGGGACCTGAAGCATCACCTGAATAACCAAGGGGTGGAGGGGCTGGAAGACACATCCAGAGGTCAGTGAAGTCATGCCTAAAGGGCTGCTTGACTGTGTCTACACTGCTCCTGACTGTTTCTGTTGCCTGTCTTCAGAAACATCCTCCAGCAGAGGCCCTGACGGTCCCCTCAGCTGGAGACACGATGCTCCCATCCCGGGTGCAGGGAACGCTAAGCCAAACTAAGCAGCTTTTCAATATCAGCACCTGCTTCACCAAAAGTGAAGTGTCTGATGGAAAGCAGTCCTTATGATGTATTTATGGTATGATGCCAAAGGAAAAAAAGTTTGAGTTAAAGCAGGAGATGCTGTGATTGTCGTTGTTGTTTTTCTTTTCTTGGACAAAATCTATTTGAGGCAAACTTGAGAAACAGTTTCACACAAGAAAGCTGGTCAGAACTTGGAAAAGAAAACAAAGATTTTAGTCCTTTTTTTTTTCTGTTCTGAAATACCCCATTTTAAAATGTGTCCATGATACTTTTTTCTTTTTCCCAGAAGATCAAACAAACCAAAAGTGTTTCAGCTTGGGGCTGAGCAAGAAATCTTTGATTGGCCCCAAATGATGGTGTTTTGTTGTTCAGTATTTCATTTTCCTGAGGCCAGCAACACAATCATTTGGCATCAATAAAAAAAAAAAATGCTTTCAGTTCTTTGCTCAGTTGTGGTTCAGTAGATCCTCCCTGCTTTCCTACCAGTTTGGTCTGTCACACTGCAGGATCTCCACATTTTTCAGTGCTTGTGCCTTCAAGGCTACAGCTGCTGTAGGATTAGAGAAGCCAGCGTTTCCAGACACCTGAGGCAGTGGCTCTCTGTGCTGTCTGACTCCGACATCCAATTTGTTCCAACCATAATTCCTTATGCCCCTATCATCCAGCATGAAGGAATATCACTCACTAATACAATAAGAATATTTCTCTTTTCATCGCTGCAGAATGTAGTAATTTAAAAAAAAACTTCTGAGAAGGAATTTGTTCCATTGTTATTTAGAATAGTAGTAGTAATAATAATAATGATGAAAAATATTAACAACCAGACAGGGCCAGTGCTAGGGGCAAACAAAATTACTGCAACTGCTGGGAATGACAAAATAGCTGTGACCCAGCTGTTTTCTGCCCTGCTTACCAGATGTCTGCTTTGCCTGTGGAAGAGCCCTGGAAAAAGCTAGCGCTGCTGTGGCTGCTACTTCAGAGAGAAAGAGGAAAGGCTGAGGGGCACCCGTGGCTGCCAGTGTGTGACCCCTCCTAGCCCTCTTGCCTTAAGGATGTAAGAAACCGTTTTGGCTACTTGACTACGAAGCCTTGAGCTGCTTCCACTTACGCAGTGCTTTGCACCGAGGAGCTTTATAGGCTCACAAGATAATCGCTACACCTGAAAACTGTAAAACAGCACATGCCACAAACGTACGTTTGAGAGCATTCAGCAAATATATATTTTTAAATTATTCCCTTTAATGTAGGAAGTCAGGTAAAGGAAGGGTTAATTGGCTGACCCAAATGAATCTACCAGGCCAGTGGCAAAGCTGACTGCGACATTAATCTTCATTTACAGAGCCATGAGAGCATCTATGAGTCAATAGCAGTGTATATATTCTCATCCTACAGATAAGAAACAGGACAGTCAATCAAAGGTTTTCTTTATTTGTACAGCAAACTGGAGGTATTACTTATTTTTTGATGTTTGTTTTGGTGGGAGGGGTAAGAGTATATTTATAGTACATCATCCAAATATTGGTGTGCTCAAAGCAGAAGAAACCGGTCAATCTTCAAATACCTCAGTGTGTGACCTAGAGCAGAAGTGAAGAATATTGTTGTGCTACATGCTGGGGTGGAAGGGGCAGTGAGTTGTGCAATTAAGTGTAGTCTGTGATGTATAAGCTTTTTTTTTTTTTTCCATTTTTTATTTGTTTGATGGTTTGTGGTTTTTTTTTTTTTCCCTAGACATAGCAAAATCTCAATAGATGTCAGGCAGGCATGGGCAGGACAAGCAGCTGATCTCTATTTGAATTTTGGGTGTAGCTCTCCAGGGGTGGGTTTCTCAAAATTAGTCTATATTTGCAGAGGAACACAAGTGCAGAAAGCTCCTGGGAGTTCAGCTGGACCATTTCCCTCAGCTGGACAGACTTAACATGATCAAATACATGTGGACAGGATGAGAACTCACAGGCTTACGCTGTCTCTCAGGAAATTTGGGTTAAGCACTAGGAAAAACTTTCTAACAGTGAGGACAGTTGAATATTAATAGAAATTGCCACGGGAGGTCATGCACCTAGTGTCACTGGAGGTTTTTGAGAACAGGTTAGAAAAACATCTGTCAGGAATGATGTAGGCGGAGTTGGTCCTGACTTAAGGAAGAAGTATGAATTAAATGACCTCCCAAGTTCCCTTTCAGCCCAATTTCCTCTGTTTCTGCAATGTTGCATAGTAGTGACTGGCAGATAAATTATACTATTACTTTTTTTTCTTTGCTGAAGTAGACGTTTTGAGTTCTCTCTTTGGTATAGCATGAATACAGGTTTCAGACAGGAAATGTCCATGAGCAAATAAATCTCAGAACTATTAAACAGGCAAAAAAGAGGAGCACCCCCTTTTTAAAAAAGGGAATGAATTTTCAAGAGGGGAAAAAAGAGGAAAAATATAAGGCCCCAAAGAAGATGCAGCAACTTGGGGATGTTCGTTGTTAAATTATGAAAATAAATTTAGAGCGAATCAAAAGTTCATATCTTTGGGGAGAAAAGAGAGGGAAAGAAGAGGAGGAAAAGCATAGATATCATTAGAACAAAACTCTAAAAGAGGGGAAAAGTCCTAAACAAATTAAATTATACATCTAACGAGCACAAACAGACATCTACTTTCAAAAGAGATTTAACCCAATTCTTCAAAGAAACAAAACTCAGCAGTAATTAGTAAGTGCTTTTATCTCTTCTGGATTAGAGTATCCAATAAAGCTCAATTCCTAGAGGTGATGTTCCTCCACCCCAAAAATATAAATCGTTAGAAAATGTTGTGCAAGCCTTTTTCAGCTTCAGCCCAATAGGATGCCACTGAAGTCAGGCTGCTTGGGCTGTGCTTATTTTGCTCATCAGAAAATCAGCCTTGACCAGACCCTGAATGTAAAGATGAGATAAAGAAGCTCAGGAATTTGGGGCTTCTCTTTTGATGTGCCTACCAGTTATGAATTGGGCCTTAAAATCCTGCTGGTCTCCAGTGGTTTGAGATAATACTAAATTTTTGTAACTTCTTCAGGAAAATGAAGTAAACGTAATGTGGGACGGAGATATGATAAGCAATAAATTAATTTTCTGTCTCCCTGCTTGGGTGCATGTGCCCTGGCCATGTAGAGTGCAACCAGTCCCTTGCTTATAAAGTGCACATCGCGCTACGGCCATGACAGGCAAAACGGCGTGGCTGCGGAGTGCGGACCTTTATTTCAGATCTCTTTAAAATCCGAGTTCAGTGCTCTCTGGCAGAGCATGGTGCAGACCCCTCTCTTAACCCCAAGGCCTGCGGAAAGCCCTCATTTACTTTTTGTGGGAAGTTGCACACCAGGGCTGACCCATGAGTGACTTCTGCCTGCTGGTGAGGAGCTCTTTTTGACATGAACAAATACGCCATAAATCCCTGACGGAAAACTCCACACACCTCACGTGCACTCGTGCAAGGAGTATTGCAATGTATATTTGACTGGTTTTTTTATGCCTTTGAAGTTTTCAGAGCATCCCTTGACCTTGTAAGCGAAGTGGGTGGTCCGTGAGCGATTTGCCCCCGGGGTGCAATCATGGCACGCGGTGCTGTCGTTTCACCATGTGGCGATAGACACTGAGGGTAGGAAAACCCAACCCGGGCAAAGCTCTTGCTGTCTGCCATCCTTCAAGAAAAGAAAAATGAATCATCACCAGAAATATAGGTCGAGGTAGAAAAATATAACTCAGGAAATGTTTCCAAACTATTTGGGGAAAAAATGAAGATTAATTCATGTGCTGCTGCCTTTGACTTTTCAGCCAATAGATGTGATAGTGGTAGCCCAAAATCTGCTTGCTGAGCCAAGTGGATGTTAAGCACCCAGATAGAGAGTGGCAAATGTTGCCAGAAATTTTCTCCAGCCAATTCCTTCAGCCCAGACATGCTCATTGCTCTTCTATGGATTTAGACATTTCCCAGTGGGTAGCTTCTTTTTCTTTAGTTCCCATGTTTCAAGAGATGAAGTCAATCTGTTTCAGCAGAGGTGCCCAGGCTCTGAGCTGTCAGCAAGGTTCATATTGGTAGCATTAATCATCTCGTAGTTGCTGCTTCTTCATTTCCTTTTGCTAGCTTGAGTTCTCAGCCATCTTTCTCTGCTTTGAAGGCAGAGATCTCTCCAGCTGACCTGTATGAGTAGGAGGGATAAGAGGCAGCTTCAGACTGAGTGTGGGAAGGGAGACCTGCTGCAAGGGGCCACACAGGTCCCACAGGGGTTTCACCTGCGCTTGAAACGTGGGCCAGCTCCAACCATCACAAACTCCTCACCAATAAATCAGTTTCTGCAAGTTCTGGTGTCTCTGCAGCACAGGACCTCGCCAACGGTGGGGTGCATTTCTGAACTGAAAACTTGTCTGCGAGACTGGGCAAGTGACACGTAACCCTGCTGCTGTTCAGAGTGTTGCAGCCTCCCCACCACCAGCTGGGTAGCTCATGGGTCCTGTAAAGCTAAAGAATACCCTCACCCTTGTAGTATTTTCCTTGCATAAATACATCCTGTATAAGTAAGCATTTGGGTTTTTTCCATCACATACCTGAACATATTTATGTTGTTCACCACAGTTATCACACAGAAGACATACAGTTCTTCCGTGATCCTTATGTACATCTTTATTTTTCTGTTTCCACCTCTAATATCTTTTCCCCTGTTAGTGAGGTAAATTCTTGATATTAAATGAACTGAAGCCATGTTGGGAAAGCTTATTATTGTTATTGAGATAAGTTCCTGATATTAGTAGCAGAGGTAATTATTAGTAATAGTGTCGCTTACTGTTTATAGTGTCCTGTGTACTTTCCAAACAGGCAAAAATTATTCTTCTTATTTTATTGAAATAAAATTCACAGCAAGGAAAGGTGGGATGAGGATGTCCCAGTGACAAGCTGAGCGGCAAAATGTGAAGCAAAGGTGAAAACACCCGTTGGTTCACCACAGCACACATAAAACTGATGCTCTCTATATATCATAGATGTATCTCTAAAGGGAGGCAGCTTCCAGCCAGAAGAGTTATCCATAAAAGTTACATTCTTCACTGTCACAAACTGTTGAGCTCGATATAACCATCATTAGGGTTCATTCCCTGCCCTGAGTTATGCATGGAGGCAGCCAGGACAACCACAGCGTTTGGTCCTGCAATTACAGTGTCTGGTATGGAGTGGTTGTCTCAAGTGCCTGGGATTTTTCATTTATTTATTTGTATTTTTATTTAAGCATTGTGGTATGTCTCAAATACACTTATCAGACCAAAGTAGCACTACTTTTCCAACAAGAAAACCAGATTTCATTTAACTTTGTCTGAAAAGTACAAGTGGTAAATAAAAAACGTTGAGAGTGTAAAGGCCAGGAAGGTGAAGGCAGATTGTTGAGGTTTAGTGGTCAGATGTCTGTCATAGCCACTTTAACTACAGTTCAAAATAAAAAAGTAGAGAGCCTAAAAATACATTGCTAAAAGCCTTTTCTTATTCCTAGGCCAGCTTCAGAGAGGCAGGGATTTAACTCAGACCCAGCAAAAGCGAATGCCACATTTCTGAGCTGTACTGGGAGCTCCCTTGTTCTGCAGCCAAAGCTGTCTCAGAAACGCAGACCAAGCAGGGTTAAGCCTTCCCAAGTCCAGCATTTCTCTGAAATGAGCTAAAGCCCTGGCAAGTGGTCAGCAGTCCTAAGCCACAAGATGCCAAGCAGTCAGACCTGGTGCTGCCTCTCTTTCCCACGTCCCTACACTTGTTATATCATCTGCAGAAGGCAGCATTTCTGACTCTGCTGCAGCATTAGATAATGCTCAGTGGCTGCTGTTGCTGCTTTCCCATAATTACCAGAAACATTGCTTTAAGAAGTTACAACTTTCTGGAATGATGTGAAAAATGAACCGTTTAGAGCAGCAGTGACTAATAGGTAATTGCAGACTGGAGCATCTTTAATCACTTTCAACCTTAAGTACATTTTTGAAGAGCGTGGCTCATTATTACCTTGCAGATCTTGATGGAGTTGTACATTTCTGGTAGCCTAGATTACAAATGAAAAAAGAATTTTGTATACGGGGGGTCCTGGTTGGCAATTACGGCACAGCCTGGCCCATGGGAGCAAAGGGACTACAGTGCCACAGCATCTACTATTTCAGGTCCCCTAAAATCTAGGTCCTGATCCCTAAGGCATATAAATGTGTAATGAAAAAAGGAGGGACCCATGAGAGGCTGCGTGTGGACTAAGAGTTATGGATGCTAGCCAGCGGAAAAGGCTGTGCGTCAGCTTCATTGCTGCCCAGAAAAAAGGCACTGAACTTCTGGGACCTCCAGCCAGGAGCCTCCTAAGTCCTGTTGTTCCTTTAGCTCTGCATTTTCTGTGGTATGATTTCTGATCTCTAAAATGACGATAAGTGTCTGCTTGTGTACACATTGATACAAGGAGCGCAGCTCTAGCTTTTAAGTGGTGTATATGTAGACATTTAATAGAAAAAGGGTTAAATGGATGCTTTCTTTTCAATTACTATCCACAAGCATGTTTTGCGGAGCTTGGGCATGCTCTGTCCCTGCACAGCCTAGGAGTAATCAGGACCGGAGTGGCTGGGTTTCCTTTGCAGGAGGCTCCCAGCTCCCCGGAGCGATGCCCTTCCCAGCCTTTTCTCAGTGCCTGCTCCTATCCTCTCCCAGCTGCTGGCTGCTCTTTCTCATCCAGCACATCCTCAGCTAAGGTGATATTTCTGCCTGAAACTTTGAAAGCAAAGAAACCACACCACCTGGCTGTAGCGAAGAGGAGAGATGAAGCCGTGCTCCGGTCACAGGCAGATGCTATCATCCTGCCCGGCATTTTCCAAGAGGTACGTAGGAGCAGCAGGACAGGCACAGTCTGCGTGCTCCAGTTCACTGCCCCAAAACCTCTGAGGATGTGTTATAATCCCCGACTTTGCTGTTCATCTGCAAATGCCCTGAATTCATTACCAGCATGTTGATGAAAACTGTTTTACTCCCGGTTAAAATATTTTCAAATACGTTTTCCCATTGTATGCTCCAGACATTTCTAGCCCGCAAATGGAGTCCTCTTCCCCCTCCTCTTGTGACAGGGGCGGCCTGAGGGAAGGCCCAGCCCACAGCAGTGGGGGCCGTGCGCTGTCTCGGCGGAGCAGTTGACCCCCATACGCTGTGTTACAGGGGTTACACGCTGCACAGTGACCGTTTGGCGAGTAAAGGCAGGGACAGCAACCCAAGGACTGGAAGAATTACATGGTTTTAAATAGGAGTGATACTGCTGAAGCAGGACAGTGTTTAAAGGCCTCCCTGCGCCATCAGGAGCCTGGCCACGTATATGATTGGCATTTGCACTGCTAATGAGGCAATTTCTAGTAGTGAGCTCAATAGTAATGAGCTCATTACTATTTTTATTGCTATTGTATTTTGCATGTTTCACAAATCATGCAGGGAGCTGCTTTTTATTTCCATTTTCTCTTTCTACCTGTGAAACTCAGGGCAATCCCAGTGTCTGCATGACACAGAGGAATGAATTAACACCTGTGGAGAGACCGGGGAGGGGCGGCTGCTGTTAACGGGTCACAGGGGGAGAAGGAGAGAATTGAGTTGTACCTGGAAACTAATTCAGTAAGGAGCTCTCATGCTGGTCTGAAACCTAGTGACAAGACATTTTTATGAATATATCTCCTATTTGAGAATGCCTGCACAAAATTACTCTGTTCTTAAGAGGATACTTAGCAAATATATAATGCTCTTTGTCAACTGTTTCTTCCAAATATTTGTTTGAATCAGATGTCCTTTCTCAGCCATTTTGCAGGACTTTGCTTTAATATGCTTTGGGTATGATAAGGCAAAGATGGCTTTACAGCAATGTTAAAGTTCCCAGTGTTGCTCAACTAGGCTGACTCCTGTCCCTTGAGATCCTTCTTTCCTTTTTTGAGGTCCAAACGTATGTGCAGTAGAGTAGTCCCCAGAGACAGCCCTCACTGGCTTACAGTGATCCTGGTGGCTTGGATTGGTTTGGCTTCAGCTCCATACTATTACTTGTTCCAGTTGGCTTCTCAGGAGCCACTGCCTTGGCTTTAACTCTCAGTGAATCACCAATACCCTGGAAATAATCCTCTGCTAGCTTTCAAGCTACTTGGCTTCAATGGTGCACCATGAGATACAACTCAGAGAGGGGATCAAAAGGGGTAACTCCACCATGACCCTGTGGAAGCTCCCAGAAAGCTCTGAAGTGGAGCACAAATGAATCAAGACTGTGAATCAGCTGCTGGAAAAAGTATATTTCTATGTCATGTTGCTGCCAGTAACCATGCCAGGTTTTGATGGGACAAAGACCTTAGGATGCATAATTATGGAGATGGTTGAGCATTGCTCTGAGTTTGTGCTAAGGGCTGTAATTCCATTGATTTGATTACATCCTCTACGAGAGGACGTACCTGTGGGTTTGCATCATCTCGGATATTACTGACTGTACGACTGGCGTGCTTTAACCTCACCAGACAGCTGAGGGATACTCAGTGTGGAAATGGCTATCTGCCAGACAGGATTATTCATCAAAATAACATACCTTTGTGTTTGGCCATTAGTCAGGAAGAAGATTGTGCCTGTATCTGCCTTCAGAAAATGATTTGTCTATGCATGACACCTCAGACCCATTTTTTTCTCGCCTATACAATTCAGATAGATACATTCTGCAAAGTGATGTTTGAAGTCCAAGAATCGCTTAAAAGAGAATTATTTGCCACCAAAGAACACTAACTAAAAAAAAAAATATACGTGTGTGTACATCTGCTTGTTGGTGGAGCTACCAAGCTACATTTTTGAATCTCAGGTTTGTTATTTTGTTCGTTTGAAGTTGTAGCTCTCTGACAAGCTCCTTCTGTCTCACTCGTTTCCTCTGTGTCCTCTGGCTGCTGAGACATCATCACTCTTTCAAGCCCAGGGTTAGGGCTGGCCTGTTTTTAATACTCTGTAGACTTTGGTGACATCTGGCAGTAGTACTGCCAGCTGTTGCAGAGAAGATAAAGAAGACAGCAAGACATCAGAGTTTAAAAAAAAAAAAAATAAAACCAGGCAACTGGGTGTGTTCAAAGACTCAGTCTCACAAATTTATACTGAAGGAAAATTTAGATGCAAAACTTCCATGCCTTTCAGATGAACCTTCTGCTACCTTGCTTGGATAGCTCAGCAAGGGCACAGGAGATAGAAATGGTGTAAATATGCTGAGAGATAGAAGTACACATTGCATCTCCTTTAGGAACTGAGTAATTATTTAAGTGAACCTACAGCCTCTTTTTCTCAGCATCTTAGAAATGTCTTTGTGGTGGTGGTGGTGTCCTTTTGTGAGATTTGTGCTGCGCTGGTATTTTATGTATAATAATGTGTGGAGTGAAATAGGAGACTTATTAGCAAGAATTTTGCTTCTGGCAAGACTAGCCTTTGGCTGGATGTAACAAGTGTCTTTTCTGCAGGTGTCTCTGGGTGCTTTGGGTTTTTTGACAAACTGCTGTGGGATTTGAGTTCCTGCTGCATAAACCAGCAGGAGTCAGGTGAGGTTGGCTCCTTCCTTAGGAAGTTGTGAGAAGGGGAAAGGAAAGCTAGAGAAGCAAGCGCACAACCTTTAAACTGGTCCCATACATCCAAAAATCATAAGGGAATTCCCAAAAATAGTGCAAGCAGTCATCCAGCATCAATCTCTCCTCCATCGAACTGCTACAAGCTCTTAACTTCCACCTTGTCTCCCTGAGTCTGATGCCTGTTGGTGGGTTCCCATCAGCTCATTAGTACTTGGCAAGCCAGTGTTGGATACGAAGGTCATTGTAAAATATTCATACAACTTATCTCTCGCTACAGGTTGATAATAGCTATAATACACAAAATGCAAAAAAAAAAAAAAAAAAAAAA